>JAVSBS010003852.1:0-19075 GCA_033124195.1 Coracias cyanogaster | reverse complement strand
AAAAACGAGTGGATGTAGCACTTGAGGCTATGGTCTAGTGGTTAGGGAGATGTTGGGATGAAGGTTGGACTTGATGACCCTGGTGGTCTTTTCCAACCATGATGATCCTGTGAATCTCTCCTTCAAGATGAGGTGCTTTGGTCCGTTTCAGAGACTGGTTTTGAAGACTGTCTTCTGAAGGAAAAGGACATTTGAATTTTTGTTGCTATATCTGAGATTGACTCTTCTTGTCCCATGGGTGTAATGTGATGTGTTTGGGATATTGTCGATTTTATTGTGCTCAAAAAATGTGAAAAACATCACCAGAAAATAAACTTTTGCATATTCTCCTGGAGGTAGGATGAAGCTTGCAAGTTATTAGTATTTCTGTGATTTCTAAAACTGATAGGGATTGCTTTTATTCTGACATGCCCAGCATAAGGTAGTGGAGTTACTCCTACACACTGAAGATAAGTTATGTCTTCCTGTAGAGCATCACCAGAGAAAGAAGATGTCTTTGTTGAATATTGAGGGAATGCCATTTTGGATTTACAGAGGTGCCAAATAATATACGCATGCAGTGGTTTTCTTTTAAAGCTAGGTTGACTGATTTTGTAAATAAAATGCAGTATCACCACCGATTCTATGATTCTAAAGCACAATGGACAGATTCATTGCTATGTCAGCACAGGACGTAAACACATTTAAGCAGCTAATTGGATCAGGTTTATGGTGGGCTTCCACTGCCGCTGTTGCGGTGCAGCCCGTGCACAGGTGAATCTGATGTTCTTTCTTTCTTCTGGTTGTAAAACTTGGAAAAGCAAACAAGAGGTAAAAAAATCCAATATTTTGTCTTTTTTTTTTTTTCTTTACAAGGTGATTTCTCCCTGGTTTTGGTTGCTTGAAAAAGTGATCTTTCTTGGTTCTACATTCCTTTTTTGTCTTCATGCCTGTTAGCAATAGTTCACTGATCGCTTTTGTGCTTCACCGATCATTTTCCTTGTTGAGCTACAGTCCGTGACTGTTGGTAGCAGGCGTGTCCCTCCCTCTGCCTCTCATGGAGCCACGCAGAGCTTTGCATTGTTTTTCACTCCCAAAGCAGGTCAGCCATGCGTTACCCAGAGCCTTCCAGAGTTTGTGGCCTCCCTGCGAGGAAAACTTTGGACAGGTAGGGGCAACCAGCCTTTGGTTCAGCACCAGGGGTAGGTACACCACGCTCATGCGTTCTGCTGTAGGGCACTGAGCTATGCTAAGTGTAGAGTCACAGAATGCTTTGGGTTGGAAGGGAGCTTTAAAGGTCATCTAATCCAAGCCCAGCACTGTAGGAGGCAGGTCTTGGCTCGACCTGCTGCTTTGGATGCAGCTCAGGATGTGGTTGGGCCTTCTGGGCTGTGAGCACACATTGTGGGTCATGTCATAATTGCACTGAATCTAGAAATGAGCTCGGGAGTATCTCCAGCAAAGACAAGGGAATACATGCTTTGGAGTTGATGATGTCTATGGTGGCATCTGCCCAGAAGAAGCATCTGCAGTGTATTTCTTTGGTCAGGAGAACGGCCATCATTACTTGGGTTGGGCACGCTGTGCGCTGCTGTGATTTCTCCGGCTCTTACGGTGGCATTTGAACCTGTATGTAGGCACCATTAGAGTGAAATCTAATTAATCTCAGTTCCTTATATAGACTCTTAATAATGCTGGCTGTGTCAGAATGGTGCTGGTACTGGTGCTGTACACCATGCAGACAGTGTGCATCGTGACGAGCTGCTCGTCCCAGGTAGTCAGCGTGGAAGTGCAGGAGCCTGCCGCGGGAGGTAGACGCACTTGATGCGTTTCACACAAGAAAGGAGTGAGTGCTTGTGGGCCTGTGTGAGATAATCCCACCAAGCAGAAAACAGTCCCATGAGCTGCCAGGGTGCCTACATCCATCCCCAGGAGAAGTCTTGTGAGAGCTCAACAGGCTGGAGAGTTGGGCAGGGAGAACTTTAATGAAATACAACAAAGGCAAGTGTGGAGTCTTGCATCTGGGCAAGGACAGCCCCATGTACCAGTATAAATTGGGGATTGACTTGCTGGAGAGCAGCATAGGGCAAAGGGACCTGGGGGTCCTGGTGGACAGCAGGATGCCCATGAGCCAGCAATGTGCCCTTGTGGCCAAGAAGGCCAATAGCATCCTGGGGTGTATTAGAAGGGCTGTGGTTAGTATGTCAAGAGAGGTTCTCCTCTGCCTCTACTCTGCCCTGGTGAGACCACGTCTGGAATGTTGTGTCCAGTTCTGGGCCCCTCAGTTCAAGAAGGACAGGGAACTGCTTGAGAGAGTCCAGCGCAGAGCCACCAAGATGATGAAGGGAGTGGAACATCTCCCTGATGAGGAAAGGCTGAGGGAGCTGGGGCTCTTTGGCTTGGAGGGGAGGAGACTGAGCGGTGACCTCATGAATGTTGATAAATATGTAAAGGGTGAGTGTCAGGAGGATGGAGCCAGGCTCTTCTCAGTGACACCCAATGACAGGACAAGGGGCAACAGGTGCAAGCTGGAACATAGGAAGTTCTACACAAATTTGAGAAAAAACATGTTCATGGTGAGGGTTACAGAGCACTGGAACAGGCTGCCCAGAGTGTTGTGGAGTCTCCCTCTCTGGAGACATTCAAAACCCACCTGGATGTGTTCCTGTGAGACATGATCTAGGAGATCCTGCGCCAGCAGGGGAACTGGACTAGATGATCTTTCAAGGTCCAATCCCTAGCCTTCTGTAATTCTGTGACTGTTCCTGCTACACTGAAGCAGAACTCTGCATTGTCTCTCCAGGAGAGCAGCCTTTCTGAGAACTCCAGGAACAATATTATCAAGCCAAAGGTTAAAAGTCATAGACAGCACCTTCACAGAGCTCCTGTACTACAAGCAGGACTGGACCTGAGCACATTAACTTTCTTGTAAACAGAGAAGGACTCAAGGATTTGGGAACCACATCCATAAGCACTTCTTATTTACAGACTTCAGGCAGAAGTCAGTTGCAACTCATGGCTAAGAACCACTCAGTCTCAAATACCAGCACTTCACTGTCTATTTTGTAGTGAAGTTCAGTCTAGCAGGTAACGGAAACAGGCTTTTTACAAAAGAACAGCAGCTGTACTTCAAATATAGCTAGAGGACATGATGTTGCTCACATTTCCTACTCCAGTCCAGTGGTGAGGTGAGGGAGACCTCCATATAGCTCTGACCACTGCTGGGTTTAGGCTGTGCTGTGGCACTTTGCAGACAATTATTGAAGGTGGTCCAAATTAGACAACATGCAAAAAGCTAACACACTACGCTACACTGGCTGTAATCCGTTAAGCATGGCACTTAAGGAACTCTACCAGAGTAGACTCTGGTCTTGGCTCCAAGGACATTTTTGTACTGAAAATTGTACTCTTCCAGGGGAAATGCCTTGGAACCAGCTTTCCCTTCTCCTGGGCGAATTCTTCATGTCTGACTCTGATTCAAGTAATTCCTAGGTTATTTTCTGAGCAAGGATATTTTCACCTGAAAGGGTGACTCAGTGAAGAGACATACAGAAAATTCTGGAATTCACCTGAGTAAAATCCTGACCCTTCTAACCACTCAAATATTCAATTGTAGCTGAGGGGCAAAGAAACTTCACATTCCACCACATTTTAACAACATTAACAGGCTCTTTTTGTGGACTTTCCATAAAAATATAGGCATAGTGCCTAACTTCACTAGAGAATTCAGGAGTGTGAATCCTAAACGAAGGTTAAAGGCTTCTGTGCAGAATTGTAGTCAATCAAGTCTTGGAGCAATGCAGGAATGAGACAACCATCTCTGGGCATTTTGCTCTGGAGGCCTTGGCCTGCTTAAGAATCCCAACAAACATTCCTTTTTTTCCATATATTGCCTAAGCAGTAGCTTTGGGCAGTGGCCTGCACCCAGGGGCCAGGTGTTTATGTCCTTCTGTGGATGCTATTTTTGTTTTAGGATCCACTGACATTTTCTTCTTTTGCCCTTTGGCCACCTACTCATCACCTACTCTAAAATCAAACTGAGCTTGGTAGTCCCTTCCTTTCACATTTGGTGAAATATTTACTTTAAATGCTGAATAGACTTAAATATCAGTTTCCAAAGAAGTTGTAAGCCTAAAAAGCTGCCAAACAATCAATTGCCTTCTCTCCTAAAGTTTTTCTTGTTTTATTTTGAGGATAGGTAGGAAAGAAGCAAAAGTACATACCCTATACTCTTACTCTCAAGCAAGAAATACCATTGATTAGTGATAGGAATCAGAGAGAAAAAAAAGGAAGTCAGTTTGATACAAAAAAAAAAAGATGGTTAGTGAAAAGATGTATAAAAGTGAACAGAGTAAGCATAAACATACTGGTACTGCTGAAAATAAAACAAATGCCTTCCTTTCCCAGTGATATTCCCCCTTAAGTGCATAACTGAACAACAATGATGCTTTTCATTCCCAGGCCAGTAGCTCTGCTGGTGGCAAAATCATAGAAGGGTCTAAGTTGGAAGGGACCTTAAAGATCATCTATTTCCAATCCACCTGGGCAGGGACACCACCCACTGGATCAGGTTGCTCAAAACCCCATCCAACCTGGTCTTGAACACATCCAGGGATGGGGCATCCACAACTTCTCTAGGCAACCTGTTCCAGTGCCTCACCACCCTCACAGTGAAGAACTTCTTCCTTACATATAATTTAAATCTGCCCTTTTTCTATTTAAAGCCATTACATCTTGTCCTATCACTACCTGCCCTTGTAAAAAGTCCCATGCTGGAAGGTTGCTATAAGATCTCCCTGAAGCTGACTCTTCTCCTGGCTGAACAACCCCAACCCTCTCAGCCTGATCCTCAGAGGGAAGGTGTTCCAGCCCTCTGATCATCTTTGTGGATCTCCTCTGGACCTGCTCCAACAGGTCCCATGTCCCTACACTGGGGGTCCAAGAGCTGAACACAGTACTCTGGCTACGGTCTTACAAGAGTGGAGGGGGAGGATCACCTCCCAGGACCTGCTGGTCAGTGATGCTTTTGATGCAGCCCAAGATGCAGTTGGATTTCTGGGCAAATGCACATTGCTGGGACATGTTGAGCTTTTCATCCACAAACACCTCCAAGCCCTTCTCCTCAGGGCTGGTCTCAAGTCACTCATCACCCAGCCTGTATTTGTGCTTGGGTTTGCACTGGCCCAGATGCAGGACCTTGTCCTATGCCTTGTTGAACTTTGTGAGGTTTGCATGGGCCCACCTCTCAAGCCTGTCAAGGTCCATCTAGATGGCATCCCTTCCATCCAGCTTGTCAACCACACCACACAGCTTCAAATCATCCACAAAGTTGCTGTGATACCTTGTGAAGTTTAATTGATTTTTCTAAAGGTCTGAAAGTCTGTTGTTCCCTTAAATTATTGATGGGTGCACTTGGATTACTGTGCACACTGCTGTCCTTGATACAGGCTGGGCTGAAAAATATGGCCGATTATCTCTGCATCTAGATGACTCTGATTAGGTCACTGCTGCCCCTGTCAGCAACTTGCAGGAGCTTTGGGTTGCCTCCCTCCTCTACTCTCCCAACTTCACTGACAATTTTGCTTCATAAATACTCCCCTCAGTCCTGCCACTAAGGCTGATGCAAGGTGCTCAGTATCTGCCCTGCCTCACTCCAGAGGAATGTGAACAGGAACAACATCCCTGTGCACCTGTAAGTGCAACTCGACTTGTTCTACCTGGAAGCAGGCTGAGGTCTCTCCATTTCAGACACTCTGAAATGAACAACTACTGAGTTGTTGGGTATTTTTTTGCCATGAGTATCTCTGTATGAAACAATTTCAACCTCTTTCTCCACACAAACTGAGGAAATGTGTCCCAAGGGAACCTGGTGTCCAAGTGACCCTTTAAACCAATGGACTGTCCTGTCTCCTCCCAGCAAAGATACTTATGCATAAAATGCATAATATATGTTCATAGGAGCAACCAAGTGGGAGCTTAAAGTGGTGGCCAGGCAAGGGCAGGCTTGTCAGGCAGGCAGGGCTGTGAAACATAAATTAGAGGAAGAGAGAAAATTAAATCACAGTAGGCTTTGCCTGGGAGACAGGGGAAAGCTATGAAACCCAGAAGGTTTTATAGAGAGCTTCATTAGAATCTTTATTAGTCAGTTGAGAAAAATTCGAAGTAAAATCCAATTAATTAGGGGGGGATGCTGGGGCTGGGGGAAGCACAGGACATGATTCTTAATTGTTCTGAAGAGTTTTAACAACTCTCCGGTCCCTCCTGACAAACAAAGCAATATGTTTCCTCACAGGAGAGCTGACCAGTTTGAAGTATTGGTCTGCTGGAGACCCATTTAAATCTGATTCAGCTTGGAACTTTGTCTCCCAGGTTGGGCAAACACCAAGACTAATGCCTGCTAAAGATTAAGCCACCCAGAGGACTAACTACACCTCCTTCCCCAGGGACCTCTGTGCATACTGCTGTGACCAGGAGCAATCTGTTCCTTCAAAAGTTATTCCTTTTATTTACTTTCATATTTTACTCTTTTTCAGTTTTACCTCCAAACATATTACAAGTAGGATCTGCCTTTTGTTCAAGAAGAAAACATTTGATGCAAAAACTGTGTAGCTAGTCATTTCTATTTGCAAAGCACTTCACAGTGTTAATCACCCAGTATTGCTCCACGTCACACTCTCACCAGGATGGGTAGTGCCATTCTGCTGAGACATGAGGAATTTGGGGATGATACTGGGGACAGAGTTTCTCCTAGTTCTTGTGTCATCCTCCATTTTCAATCTCACTGTTCAGACAGCTCTGATAGATTTTGACAGAATCTTCCTAGTTGTGTGATTCCTCCATTCTGGATATGGAAGATTGATCCTGCAAATCAGATGTCTCCAATTATTCATGTATCTGTTGACTCTGTTCACACTCCTCTGTACTGATGGTGTTACAGACCACCACATCTCTGTGCTTTGCTTAAAGTTCACTAAGAGGTAACAACCCAGGTACTAAATATCAGACTACACTGGAATAGGTTTAGAGCCAAAATGATAAGCTTACTGCAGCAAGGCTGGTAGTACATAAACCAGACTGCAGAACTTCCATCATTGGAAATCAGTGCAGAGGAGGCCTGGTCTGTGGTTACCATCTTAACCTGCTATCAAATATTCCATTTCTCTTAATAAGCATAATATTCTGTCATCATTTTCTTTCCACATGCTAGCATTTCAAATGTGTTGATTACAAAGGTCAGCTATGTTTGGGGAAAAAATAGTTTAATTGATTTCATTATTGCAGAAAAAAAAACTAGAATATACAATGGCACTTTTGTTTGTGGGGATAAAAAATGAAATTATTGGTTGCATACTGCTGAATTAAGCACTTAAAGTACGGTCTCTACAGAATGCTGACAATGTAAGCTTAGATCAATACAGAAACAATTTACACTTTAGGAGCACTGGCTCTAGATATTAAATAGTAATTAAACCAAGCTTGCTCTTGAATTGCATTAACTGTATCCAAGGTGTAAATAAATTATGGAAAAACTGGTTAACACTGTCTGAGTGGGAACTCACATCACTGTCCTGACCATCTAAACCTACAGTCTCAGCTTTGACTCATGACAACTGTTTTTTCCATTTAATCTTCTACTCCGCTGACCTACTGCTCTACTGCAAGCTCCCTTTCATTTCCGATTCTGGGTTTTCTATGCATTGAAAGTTATTCAGCAGGGTGAAGAAGGAAGAAGCTTCTCCAGGGTAAGAGGCTGCTGTCAAACTAGCTACTACCTAGTCCCATACTGGCCCTGAAAAAGCACAGGAACTGGTAATGCTCTTTCAATGTTTTTACAAATTGTAGGAAATGGCAACTAAACCTTGGACTTAGTCTCAAGACTGGGATCACTATCCCTGCCAGAAAACAAAGCCTAGAGCTTGGATTTAGCCCACTGTAGGGGAAAAAAAAAAAGTTTTCTTCAGTTAGTAAATAAAAATACCAAACAATAACGTGAAGACACAAACATTGCAAGTTTATTTATAAGCAAAACCAACGTTTAAAACACTTCTACTTAGCGAGTTCCATTTGTATCCTGCATGTCCCCTGCAACAGCTGCTAAAACTGTTGAAACCAGTCCCCTCTGCCACTGAAGAACCAGTTCCATCTCCATATAGTACCCATGTGATGATGGAAAATGAAAAAAGGTTATACCAAAGAATGACAACAGCAGAGCCATTTGTGAAGAAATCTGTTGTTAATCAAGTTGGACCAGCAAGACTGGGAAGAGTAGAACTAATTGCCTATTACAGAATATGTTCTCTGTCCCCTGTGTCTGGCTTTAACAAAAATACACTGTCACTCTAATCAGCTTTCAATATTCAGGGTACCAGAAAGTAATTGATAAGTTTGTTTTAATAACATACAAATCAATGTGTACCAACAACTCACCTGAGTGTACTGAACCATGTTCATACTACCATCTCCTCTAATTAATGCCTTATGTTGTGGACTTCACCTTCCTCTGTTTTCCATAATACTCCAACCCAAAAAAAGCAACCAACAGTTTATCAATAGAACACACATTCAAAAGTAGAAAAGTATCTTATTTTTATACTTGCTGATTATCTGCATAGCTATATATTTACCTTGCTCATATAAAAAGCAGAAGCTGATGAGAAGAAACAACTTCACACATATTAGGTCCCTCGCCCATGTTTATTTTGGTTGATGTGTTAACATGACCCACCACTGTGCACAGCTTTTTGACAGCTTATGAACACTAGCTTTGAACAGATAACAGTAGCACAGAGCAAATTGATTGAGTGAATATGACCAAATTAGGCACCACAAAATTTCATCTGCAGAGTTTTTTTTTAAGCTATGTAAAAAGCCTTGGACACTGTCTGCTGAAAAGGGAAGAAAGCCTCAGCTCTGTTGCTATTTTTAATCAGCCTGATTTGTTGCCAAACATCCTGTTTGGAGATGGTAATGCAAAGAAGACATCACAAGGTGAGCTCTCACAATATAACATGCTGGAATGTGGCTATCAATAGCTACAATCTGTTTAGAAGGGACAGGAGTGGAAGGAGGGGTTGAGGTGTTGCCCTCTATGTTAAGAAATAGATGGACTGTGAATACTTGTCCCTAAAGAATAGCCATGAGAAGGTAAAAAGCTTATGGGTAAGAATTAGGGATGGAGACAAGGGCAGCCTTGTGGTTGGTGTCTACCACAGGCTGCCCAATCAAGGGAAGCCTAGCAATGAAGCCTCCTTACTCCAGCTTCAGGAAACATCACACTCACAGGCTCTCATTCTACTGGGGGATTTCAACCGTCCTTACATCAGCTGGAGAAGTAACACAGCAAGCTGTAGGCAATCCAAGAGTCTCCTAGAGGGCCTAGATGGCAATTTCTTAAAGCAAGAAAAAGACAGCCCTACCTGAGGGGATGCGATATTGGACATGATGGTCACAAATGCAAGTCAACTCATCAGGGATTATCAAGATTGGAGGCAGCCTGGGCTGCAGTGACCATGCACTTCACTGTCCCAAGGGGTATGAGGCAGATGAAAATCAAAGTCAGGACTAAATTTTAGGAACGCTCTTCAAGGAGTTAGTCAATAGAACCCCCTGGGAAACAGTCCTCAGGGACAAGGGAGCAGAGCAGAGCTGGCAGATCTTTCAGGATGCTTTCCATAGAGCGCAAGAGCTCTCAATCCGCACATGTAAGAAATAGGGCAAAGAAGGAAAGAGACCAGCATGGCTGAGTTGAGACCTGCTGGTCAAAATAAAAGGCAAAATGGAACTACACAGACAGTCGAAGAAGGGACAGATATCCTGAGAAGAGTACAGGGACATTGCCTGGTTGTGTAGGGGTAAGATGAGGAAGGCCAAGGCACAGCTGGAGCTGAACTTGGCAAGGGATGCAAAGAGAAACAAAAAGGGCTTCTACAGATACATCAACCAGAAAAGGAAGGTCAAAGAAAGCATCTCTCCCACCCCAATGAGCAGCAATGGTGAGCTAGTAACAACAGATGAGGAGAAGGCTGAGCTCCTCAATGACTTTGCCTCAGTTTTCACTGGCAACTTCTCTCTACACAGCTCTCAAGTTCATGGCACATGAGACAGGGACCAGGGAGACAAAGTCCCTCCCACTGTAAATGAGGACAAGGTTCATAACAATCTGAGGAACCTTAACACACACAAGTCCATAGGACCTGATGAGATTCATCCCAGAGTCTTGAGAGAACTGGCTGATGCAGTTGCCAGGCCACTCTCCATAATATTTGAAAAGTCGTGGCAGTCAAGTGAAGTCCCTGGTGACTGGAAGAAGGGAAACATCACACCCATTTCTAGAAAGACTGAAGGAAGGCCCTGGGAACTACCGACCTGTCAGCCTCACCTCTGTGTCTGGGAAGATCATGGAACAGACACCCCTAGAAGATATGCTAAGGCATATAGAGGACATGGGGGCAGTGAATGAACAGCTTTGTGGGGCTTAGTTGCTGGCAGGGGTTAAACCACAATAACCGTCAACAGCAGAAGGCAACAAAGACTGAAATATTTCTTTGTCAATCTCTCATGTGACCTATCTCCACTGACCATTGAGAAATGAAGCATTTCATATGGTTTTCTATGTTAGGCAGCATGAGATCACTTGAGAACAGAATGATAGTGTTGAAGGAACATTGTAATTATTCTTTTTGGCTTTTCCTGATCCATCTCTTTCTTTCCCATCATCCATGACATTCATCTCACTGCATCATTTCTATTTGCTTCCAAAGGCTCTCCTGCATTTGACAACTGCCACGTGCTTCAGCTGCTTGTTCTGCTTCTGTACCACAAACTGTATACTCTTAATGCCTGAGTCATTCACTACTTATGCCAGAAGAGGTCTACAGCCATTCTTCAGTGTCAGTTCAGAAAGCCTGCAATTCTTCCCACGTATGGCAATTTACTGACATAGTGCCTTTAGCAGTGGTGAGCCCTCCCAGCTTCAGAGCCATGTCTCCCCAAGGGGTGGCTCTTCCCAGAGAACAACATGGCAGCTGGGTCAGTTCACCCTCCACTCTGTTTCTCTTGCTATCAAAACCAGAGAAGCATATCTTGTTTCCATGGAAAGCACTGTAACTACAGCACTCTGTTTTTAAGTAAAGGCAGTTCAAAGGTATATAACATTATTTCACCCTCACCTGCCATCTGCTGCAGAAGCTGGAATAAACTTGCTGGGAGATTTGTGCATGCGCAACTTCACTCTTTCAAAATAACAAACCACTCTCTCCAAGTAGAGATGTTTCTAGTGATGACATCTTTTCCACACCAAGCCAAAGAGAGTTGATACTTTCTGCTACAAATAAATTCTCTAGCTATTACAACCATATATGACCATTTCAGATTTTATTGTCTGGAAATATTCATTTCCCTCAAGTATTGCATACATGTCCATGAGTCGCTGTGCTGTAATGCTAATGACCCTGAGAAAGCACTTTCATTACCATGCAAATAGTATCAGCATGACTTAGCACCCTCCACAAGCGCTCGTGCATACACATACAGTATAAGCATCCTTAGCCATATAGAATGTAAAAGCAGAGAGAAAAACCTCGCTATGAAAATTCACATCTAAATGCAACTCCTCTACGTCTGTGAAGCAGCTACGTTCCTATCTGCAGCTTCTAGTCAGGCTTATTATAGAAACACAGAATATTTGCAAAATATCAATCTAGATTCAGCCACCACACTGGCTAGGAGAGAAGAGGAAGAAGAGACAAGATGTTCAGAGTTTCAGTCAGGCCAGAGGGGTATTATATTCATGCCTGGGATGATAACCACAGTCCATCCTGCTTACACATTAACCGGCTCAAATCACAGCTCCTCCTGTCTCATTTTTTTTGTTTGATGTTTTGTGGTTGTTGTTTTGTTGTGGGGTGGTTTGGTGGGTGGGTTTTTTTTGGAGTTGAAGAGGTGGGGACACAAGGGGGAAGCTGGTAGAGAACTTGGACATACAAAGGACAGTGATAGTCCCACAGTTGTTCCTGAGTCTGTGACCAAGTACATGGTTTCCTTTTATTTACTCCTAGTGCTGAGACTATGCTTCTCATCAGGAAATAGGCTTCTGATGCTCTGCCCAGCTTGCATCATAACGGGCAACACACTTGCATAACGTAACTCATGTTTTTTAAATGAGTATTCATAGCAAGTAAGAGCATACCTGCCCTGTCATGCCTTGCAAAGACTTGCCAGAGAACTCTGAACAAGATAACTCAGGCTTCAGAAGCCTGTATGTTATGCTATGCTTATACAGGCCAGCACAAATCTACACATTCACATTAAGAGGCTGAGGCATCTGTGGGGGATCCTGTGCTGTGCACTGCTCCCAGTTCGCCTTCTAGTTGAGTAATCACTTAAAATCACTTTTACAACACTAGATTTTTGCATTTAGGTCAATCCCAAAAGCTGTACTCTTAAATATTACAAAAAACATTTTTTCTTCTCAGACTCTTCACAGCCTCTGACCAAGCCCCACTGGAGTCCTTTAATCCAAAAAGGGATAACAGATTTTAAATGCCTATCACAATCTGCTGTAGAAATGGGTTAGTGAGCACCATCCTTATGCTAGAAGCTGCAGTGCCAGGCAGGTTTCTGTATTGTTTGTATGTCAAAGCATATAATCCTTAGGTAGGCAGCTGATCTGCTGCCCACAGATATATACCAAAAACTTAACAGTCACAAGCAAAATGGAAAAAAAATACCAGTCACCAATGCAATTTATATTTTTAAGATCTTTCATTGATCATTTTTCCTTTTATGGCTAAAACTTGATGACTAGGGAATATGAAATCACAGTATTTGAATATGATTCAGAAACTATTTCTGCAAACCAAGATAAATGTTTTTAACCTAAAAATACTTTACATGATGTAAAATTTTATGATGTGCGATAGGTCCCAAGATTGCACAATGATGGAAGTGGAAAGTTAGTAGGAAGGCATGGTCCTTTTTTAAGAAAATTAAAGCCACTAGAACACTTAGAAAGAAGCAGGTAAACTTTTGGTTTACAACAAACCCTTCTTCATGTCTTCAGAATGTCTACTACTTTCAAACCTTTGAAAGGACTTGACTAAAATGGTAATAATTTTATTAATCAATTAACTTTGATTAATAAAAAAAATTTTACCTCTTTTTCTATCTTGGGCTACAACACTAGACAAACTACCATGCCACTAAAACAAAATAGTGACTGGCACTTTGTTTTAAGGTACAGGCTTTAACTCTATTGATTCAGCAGTGGTCAATGCTCAGTAATACAACTGATAGTAGTTACTTCTGGAGGTTTAGGTTCACAGTCAAGGACAGTCAGCTTCACAAAAGGCCAAAAATTTGCTTGAAGCTACTTATAAGAATAACACATGTGTATGAGTTGTAGCCTAATCATTGGCTCATTGGAAAATGTTAATTCTGGAGAACAGTTAGCACAGCTGAAACTCAGAAGAACACTGACCTTCCCTAATGGAATGAAGAAGGTGTGGGGCAGGGGGCAGTTCTCTCAAGTCCATTAAGAACTCAAAGAAATCCAGCAGGACTGACTTGAATTTCCAAAATAGCTCTGACTTGTCTCTAGGCCTCAGAGTAAAATACAATGCACTTCCCCTCTTGTTTTAACTAAGGTACTCCAAAGTCATCTTCATTGTTCACATCAAACCTTACCTAATACAATAAAACTAGACCTATTTATCTATAGGATCCTGAAGAGACCGTGGACCAAGAGAGCAGAATATCTCTAAGTCAGAACTGTGACTAGTATGGCTTCATAGGGAAATTTTCTGTGTTTGGAAACTAAAGAGGCTCTGAAATAATAAAATAAAACACTGTCTGCAGATAAGCTACAAATCAGCCTGTTCTTAACAGCCATTTAAGACAGGAATGGTTTTATCCAACCATTTCCACAGATAAATATCATTGTATCCAGAAGCAGACAGACTAACAGGACCTACTTGCCAGACATTTATTTCCCGAGTACCACATTTGAACATAATGGATATAATTAAGAGTCTGTACATGAATCCCTGCACAACTTCTACCAGTCAATCTCCAAGCTAGAGGAAGGCAAAACAAGTGAAAGCCACTATGCCATTGATACCCGGTTTAAAAAACAAAGCCACACCTGGTGCCACAAAATGTTCCTACCATTTTGGTCAAGTCCTTAGGACAGACCCATAGGCACACAGGTAAGCCCCAGCAGACATCCGTCACCTCAAGCCTAGCAGTCACAAAAGGTTCCATACGACTTCACTACAAAATGGAAGTAGAGTTGAAGGCACAGATTTCATATGAGAAGACACTTTGCCACTAGCATCCATGCATTCAGACAAATTCTCTCAGGGTGACAGAAACCATTCACACAAGCTGTATGATAAAGGTGAAAGACAAAGTCAGGCAAGCAAACATAGTTGCAGAGTTCAAAATTAGAGGTTGCTGGCCCCCAGTCCTCAAGTTGGCCAAGATAGGAGAAAAATCCTAGCAATCAGAAATAAACTATCAGGTAGAAGGCAGCAGGTGAAGTCACTGTGTTGTTCTGGCACTCCAGGATGGTGGACACGTCTGTGCAGCCCGTAGGGCTATAGGGCCCTCACTCAGATGGTGTCCCAAGTGCTGCAGGGATATAATCAGTACCACAATATTGAACATTAGCTTGAACTGCATCATATTACCTTAATGTCTGGATCTAAAGAGGTTACAAACTAGATCTGATTATACATCTGTTTTAACCCAAATCTATGCCTGAGGCCGTCTTCTAAGAATATTCATGGGCACTTTCCCCTGCAGATTCACCCAGCAGGATGGATGAACCACCTGCAGTACAGTCTCTAGACTGACAGTCTGTTTCTTCCTGCTTATACCAGGGCAGGCTGGAGTGAATCATTTTTCAGAAGCCAGAGAAATTCATCGGCGTAAAATCAGTACGAGAAAAGAATTGAGCCAGGCGATCCAACAGGCAGGAGTGTGCACTGGCATACTGATAAGGCTCCTCAGCCACATGCCGGTGTGTGGCAAGCTCAAGTGTAGCCACAGGCATTATTCTGTAAACACACAGAGTAAGGCATTAATCTCAATGCTGACAGGCATTTTACACCACACTCAGCCACAGTGAGAGGGCCCCACCAGCACGCAGCAGGGAGAATCAACTCCTGCACATGGCACTCAAGGTGCCCCAGCACACAGCTCCCCGCCATAAATGCAGGTGTTAACTCACCCAAAAGCACCAACAGGACACCAACAGATTCCTAAAGTGTCACAACACACCACTCTTGAAGCAAATCCCATCCTTTGCCCCTAATCTGCAATTGCCTAAGCAATACCAGAGACATCTGGGGAGGGAAGGCAGAACATGAACAAATCCATGGCAGAAGTGAAACAGCACATTTCTACCCTGGGCATTACTTAGAGTAAACCTGCTTCAGGTTAAAAAACTGCTGTTATTTTGTGTCTGCTGGGGCAAGATACAAATCGGTCCCACAACATTAACACAACATGGGTGAATACTCTGGTGCTTTGGGGGTCAGCCCAGGTCCCAGGAGAGGTACAGGCAGCAGAGTCTCTAAATGTAGTGCACAATTTTTCTCTAGGCTCAGCTCCCCAGCTGCTCATATTTTACTGGTGTCTGCTGCGTGCAGCCGCTTGAGACACACATATTTATGTGAGTGGTTCCTGGCACAGCAAAGGCCACAGTTGTGAATGCTACCATCAACTAGTAACACCACATAACATCAGGCAACACCTGGAATAACAGGTACATACACACCTCTACGCTGATTTTAATGATTGCCCTGAAAACCTTTTTTTACAGAGGGACAGTCCATTAAATGTTCACTGACCTAAGCAGTGACACTGGCTTCTTTTGCAAACATTCTTGAGAACAGCAGCTCACCGAGAGAGGAGATGGTTCACTTGTACTAACCAGATCATGAAAAAATGGGCTACTCCGATTAGCTTCATCCTTGTCTTTAATCTACTGCGGTACTATGCTGTGCTGTGCCAAAATACTCATGAAGATGGGGACGTTCCGGTCATGAAGATGTTACCTTGACCTTGCTCTGCTTTAGGTCTGAGCTCTCCAGGCTTCAGCAAGTGCTTGGAAAGTGCCTTGGAAAGTGAGGACTTTTTGCCCATCAGATTTAGAATCTCAAGACACAAATCTCAGAAATAATTAAAAGTAAAAACTTGCTGGCGTGTCTCAAAGTGAAACCTACAACTCTGATTAAATTCCTTCCTCTTTTGCCACTGATTTTTACCTCCCCCAATAAATTCAGTATCTCCTGGCTCTTATGGAATGTTTTGACTGACAATACTGAATCCAGAGAAATAGAATTTCCTCACTTAGGGCTTTTGCAGTCATTTACTCTGTGGAAAATTTTAGAATACTGTTATAACCTTCTGATAATTGTAATACACACTTCCCAAGCAGAAATTTTTCAGCCACTCAAGAAAAAGAAAAGCAAATACACTGTCAAAAAATGTCAGTTTCTTGAGCTGATTTTTTTTTTTCTTATAAACGTGACCAGAAAACCCAAAACCAAGATTGCTAAATCGATAACAATCCCAAATCCTATCTACTAAATACTATAAATTGGACACTTACTTGGGCTTCAAAGATAAAAATGAGGGTTTAGACAAGGCAGATTAGCTTTGCAAACTAAAATCCTTCCTTTACATAAAATAAATTATTTGATAAAAGATTAGGTTGTTTACCAAGAAGCTAGCACTGCCTTCAGCATTCTCCCACCTGCCGAGCACTGCGGCAGCGCTGCAGAGCTGGCCAGCACAGAGGACACATGCTCCATGGGCACCACCTGCATGGCCCAGCCACCCACCAGCCAGGCATCTTTCTCATGCCCAGATTGCTGTGCTGGGGCAGCAGGGTCCCTGCTCTGACCTCACCGTGGTTGTAGCTCTCTCAGCACTAGGAGTTACGCTGGGAATGCAACAACTTTCATTTTAGAAAGACCTCTGTCTCCTCTTTTTTAGTATAAAATGCAGATGGGCAGCCACACACACACATGCTATTTTTCAGCAGCAGCCACCTCTTGCCCTCATCTCGAGGGGCATTGCTCTGTCTCCAGAGATTGTGACTTCCCTTTGCTCTTCTTTTAATCCATGCAGCACTTGACTGCTGAAAAATCAATGACTGGGAATCAAAATTAGTTCATAAATATCTGCTAGGAACAGAAGGAAGGGGCAAGGTGCAGCGTTGTCAGCTCTCAACATTTTATCTCAGCTTCCCAAAGGCTGGCAACCTCTGCTGTATCCCAGACCCAGGAACTGGGTCACACATTTCTAAAAACAAAAGTACATTTCTAATTATAGCAAGACACTTGCAAACAGAGATTAGCCTCAAGTAACAATGGGTAAATAACTGCTTTTAAGAATTGCAGGGGAAAACTTCATTCATGGCCTTTTACTTTTGGAATTGGCAGTGATGAAATTACTTTTTTCTGGCTGTGAACCTCATTGCAAAGAGCAGACGAGTGCATTTTGCTTGTTTTGCTCTACAAATTTCTCTTTTAGCTAAAGAAACTGTACTTGTCCAGCTCAGTGCTGTTCTCCTTATACTTTTTATAATGCTTTTTCCTACTCTTTCTTCATATTATTTTGTATCTCTCTTACCAGAAGCAGACACAGGCAGTTCCGTGTCTGTGCCACACAACTCTGCACATCAGAGAAAAAACACCTCTATGCAGTGAATCTCTGTAAGGGCCCAGCATGAATAAATCTCCACAATGGGCAGATATTTTGCGGTGATATTTAGGACCTTGCCTGCATGCTGTAGATCTACAAAAATCAGCAAGGCAAGCTCAAGAAGAGGAAGATTATGCCTGGATCCCCCAGAGGGAATAAACTTGTGGAGATGGAATAATTCATTCACATCTCTTCTGCTCTCCCCATCATTAACAACTTGCCAAAATCACAAATTCCAGGGATCTGGTGCGAAGTTGTTCTTTCTTGGGAGCAGTTTTCACGGTAGCTGTGGGACAAGCAGCCCTCTTTCCCCAGTGCCAGCCAGCCCAGCTGCTTGGAGAGAATGAAATACGTAACAGGCCTAAGTAGGGTGCCACCGACTGCTTTTCAACCAGGGAGCCATGAGAGCAGATCTGTAAGGCAGACTGTTTCCCTGGGCTTTCTCCAAGGAGTCCTTGGCTCTGTACCACCCGCCTCTGCAGAACATGGTTGTCGCCTGTCAGCTGTGACATTAGCATGGAGATGTGCCTGCTTCCAGTGTGCAGCGTGCCACGCTCTGTCTGCTCTGGTGAGATAGGAGCCCTCCTTTTCCCAAAGCCCAAGAAGGCTGGAGCATGATGCTTCAATGCCAGCCTGCAGTTCCTATACTGAATTGTGCTCCAACTTGCTAGAGCATGCAAGAGCCATGGGAGTCAAACAGCTTCTCCATGCTCCAGCAATTCCACTTACCTGCTCCAACTCCCAGCTATTCTTCCCAAAATTGCTTTCACTCAACTGAGCCAATCAACAATATCAAATCCCTCAGAAACGTGATGGGAGCCCATCTGCAACATCACTGCTGTAGGCAAGCATGACCCCAGTCAAAGGTCTCTGGAAAGAAGAGGCACTGTCAATGCTAAGAGCTTTTGTGCTTGAGCTGCACTGGAGACCATCTCTGCCTTCTGGAGAGGAGTGAGCATGGGCAGTAGGAACAAACTGGAGTCCTTAGGAGGCATGCAAGAGTTAATTTGGCTGAATTATTTTGGGGGCCTTTCACAGATGGCATGTTATAAACAAAGTTCATCAGTGATGTAGTACCTCCAATGGCAAGGGTGAGACAAGCAGGAGGACACAGCTTCCCAGCAATGCCACAAACTGCACTGGGTTGTTGCACGTCACAACACACTTTGCAGCTACTGAGCTAATCCATGATGCAAGAGGAGTTTGACATTGCATAAACCATCTCATAGAGAACACAAACAACTTGTTCTATAGCTCGTGCCAATGCTGTAGCAAGTTCCTCACAGAGCAAAGTCTATGGAATCCTATTGTGTTGGTTCAGCCATCATCATTTTATGCTGCCATCAGTTGCCTGATCACACAGGCCAACACTGAACTCAGCAAC
>JAVSBS010003850.1:83338-125611 GCA_033124195.1 Coracias cyanogaster | reverse complement strand
CCTCCCGCCGGCAGGGGGCGCCCGGTGCCGCCGCCGGCGGAGCGCGGCTTTGTTCTACGCGCGGTGGCGGCGGGGCTGCGGGCGGCGGCCCGGCAGCCGGTGGCCTGGCGGGCTGCGAGCGGCCCTGCCGACACTGGTGGCAGTGACGCGTGTTGGCTGCGCAGCGGCTCTCCGGGGCTGCCCGCCGCGCCGCAGCACCGGGCCGTGCGCGTTCGGCTGCGGGCTCCGCCGGGCGGAGCCGGAGCTCGGGCACGGTAACGCCGGCAGGTTTCCGCCAGACAGGCTGCGGCGCGGCCGGGTAGCGCGTTGTGCAGGGTGAGGCCGTGGCGGACAGAGCCTTGGGGCCGGGCGGCGAGAGGGCCCCCGGGCGGGAGCGGGCGGCCTGACCCGCTGCTCACCGGCCGGCCGCGGCCCGGTCCCGCCTTCCGCAGCCTCCCGGAGAGCATCGAGATTGACCTCGGGGAGGGGGCTTGGCTCCGGGCCCCGGTGTCACATAATCCTCCGAAGCGCGCTGCGGCCGTGGCTGGCCGGGCGCTGAGGCAGCTGCGTTTCCTCTTTCCCATCGCCGGGCAAATGAAACAATTGGTGTTCGTGCATTGAATCCTCCCCACATCGCATCGCGCCGCTGCCGGCCCTCTGCTCGCTATATTTAAACCGGCCGGATGGTTGTTTAAATATATCTCATGGACAGTTTACAATGAGAATTATTTCCTGCCTTAAAAAAGAAAAAAAAAAAGGTCGTGGTTTTAAGATAGCTGGCAAGTTTATTACAATGAAATGTCACGTTCCTCAAACAAGTCATCAAAAGAACAATTTTTAGCAGTGACTGGTTTCCAGCGTTCGCCGTTCAGAAACGTTGCAGAGTGTGATTTTGTTTTAAATAAAATAAAATAACTAGAAAAAAGGCCTGTACGTTTGATCAGCCCAGCATTCCTGGGTGTTCAAAGCAGGATTCCTGCTGTCTTGCTGAGGTCCTGAGGTTTCTCCCTGAGTACCTCAGCACTTGTGACCGCAGGGGTTGCTACCCCAGGGTGCTCTCAGCTGGGTGTCTGAAGCAGCTGTAGTGAATGCTCCCCCTAAAAATGCCCCTTCCCTCTCACTTGGTTGCATAGAAAGTTTTTTCACTGGATTCAATGTAATATAGATCAAAATAGAGCTGCGGGGTGGGGGGTTGGGGGGCAAGGTGATCAGAAGTGCGCTAAAGGCACTAAGAAACTAGATTTAGAATTGTGCTCCCGTGTGGTAGTTGCATAAAATTGTGTTTTTTTCTGTGAATGTATCTTAACATTTTTGATGTTTTAATTTGTTCTCATCTTTTTTTTTTCTTTTTTTTTTTTTTTTCTTCCCTACTCAGCTCTTGCCCCTGTTCTTTGCCTCTGGTTTTGTTGGTGAGGATATCACAGTGATGTCTGCATTCAACCTGCTGCATTTGGTGACAAAGAGCCAGCCAGTGGCCCTGCGAGCCTGTGGGCTTCCCTCAGGTTGAATGGGTGCTGCTTGTTGTGTCATGCGTAATGAAGGCCCTTTTAGGAACCGGTGTCTCTGCTGCAGGAAACAATGTGCTGTGGGTTGTGCTGGTTTGTTTTAAGTTTTCCTTTGAACCACAAGTTTGTTTTCCTTTTTTTTTTTTAAAAAAAAAAAATCACTGGTTTGAGTGAGCGTTTTCATATCCGAGATTTTAGGATGCCTAGAAATGCTATCTGACTTCCTTGTCCAACATATTCTCCCTTAAATTTTATCTTATTTTCCTCATTATTGGCTAAAAAAGTGGAATTAAACTGAAAAAAAATTTATTAAATGCCATTTAGAACTTGCATAAAAACATTTAGCAAATCGATTGCCATTAAACCATAGAACTTAAAAATATTTTCCAAAATCATTAGCGGTATACTATAGTTACATTCCATGTGTCCCTTTTTACATGTCATTATAAATCAAATACATTACAATGAAAACTAGTACAAAAAGGGTGCAGAATTAAAACCTTAATTATTTCATTCCTCTGACAGCATATTCTTAAGTGACGTGACACTTCTCTAAATAAATAAATGGAAACATGCAATTTAATGCCCAGATGCAGCTGCACCTTTTCGTGTGAGGTTGAGGTTCAGCTATTAGGTCTGTGAAGGGTGCCATTAGACTCCATCTCCATGAACTGGTTATATTATGAAAACCGTGAACCTGAGTATTTTGCGTTTAACTTCAAACATCAACAGTATCTCATGTCTGTGTGATGTAAGTGGACGTGGGTATGTGGGAGAAAATAGAAGTTGCACTGAGCTAATTTTGAACGTTACTAGGAATTTTGTTGACGCTCAAATAAAAAAGATACAATCCTGGCTAATCAGTATTTGAAGCATCAAAAAAGAACCAGTTTGGGTGTTTGTTCTACACTCTCAACTGGTTTCATAAGGGTGCAAAATGTTACAAGGACTTTCTACCAGAGCTGGACTTAGCAAGCATATGGAGATGATGTTTTAAAGATTTTTTCAGTGATAAGACATCAGTTTTCAAGCTGCTGGATTTTTCTAAAGCTGATTACACTTTATTTGAACTAAATCTGAGTCCAATTTTTGCAGCATTTGTGTTCTGTTTCTCCACACGTGTGCACAAAATGCCCATTAACCTAGATGGGAGCTGCAAACATATTGAGGAAGAGAGAGAATAGCCCACATTGTGTCAGCCTGACCTTCGTTTCCTGTTATATTTGCTGCTGAGCCAGATTTAAAATCCTAAAAATACAGGGTAAGCAAATTTCCTTGGCCCTCATTATGCACCGTTTGATGTGCGCTCATGTTGGTGGTGTCTACCTTGAAATGAGGGCGCTCAGTCTTCTGGCCGTTTTGTTCCTGCTCTGAAAATGAGATCTCAAAGGTGGTCAGTTAGAAACACAGCCCATGGGAGGGGTTTCCTCGTGTGTACCTGTGTGCAAAGCACCACATCAGTGATTTTGTCAAATTGTTTTTCTGGCATAATCCAGTAGTCACGTTTTGGAACAAAAAGCTCATAATGATACTGTTTATTTCTGTCCCTTTGATGTGTAACTGTGCAAACATTAATTGAGTTCCACTGGCTGGCTACTTTATAGATATATATAGATATTTATATGTAATAAACCCAAATTCATCTGCTAACAGCGGAATAGTATACAATCACATATCTCACATATTTTAAGAGTAATCTAAATTCCCCAGATGCTTATAAATGAGCGTGGGCTGGCTTTGCCCTTGTTTTGTTTTTTTTGTGTGTGTGGTGTACTGAGGGGGTTGCAAGTAAAGAGTCTAGCATGTATGCAACTGAACATGGGAACGAGATCTGGAGCCAACATCTGCTTAAAAGCCACAGTGCACTGTGACTTTAACTTTTGAGTATATAGAAAACACCCCAAGTTCTCATGATTTTTTTTTATAATATAACAGTTTGAGTTAGTACTTTTCCCACCACTCATTCCTGTGTGAATTGCAGCCCGGCAGCCGTAGCACCGTGCTGTGTGCCCACCCAGTCTGGAATGGTATGGAGTTTGGTCGTCTTCTAATTCAGATGCAAATTCCATACGGAAGGAGACTTTCTAACCTTCTGGAGCCCCTTACGCGCTTAGCGTAAGAAGCAAAGCGCTGGCAGGGCTGTAAACTGGGCTTTCAAACACAGTTTTAAACTCCATGCAGTTAAATATTGGCAGGATAAGGACCTGAATGAAAGTACAATTTCAGTCTCTATCCTTGGAATGGTACCTTTGTCCTTCCTGTAAGGAATGAAGTAAACCAATGCAATATTTAATCCAGAGTTATAGCTGTAGATCAGAAATATGTGAGTTTCCCCCCCCCAGAAGTTAAATGAATGAGATAATGTTAGGAAGTATTTTAGAACAGGGATGACCGTCTGCCTCTTCTTTGAAACACTGTTTTTTAAGCATGTGCAAGTGACACCAGCTCAGTTGTGCGAGTGAAGTGTTTTTACTTGCTCTTTTTCTATTTGTCTATTATCACCTGGAGCGCGGATCTATTCTTCCAAACTGCATTTTAAAAATATTTTTCTGTCTGAAGCTAGGACTAAACGTTTCAATGTGTGCAAACCTAGCGCGGGGTTTGCCTGTAACATTTTTCAAAGCCGACATAGTAAAGTCAGCGTAGGAGCAGCGCTACTCCCAGTAGATGGCACTATGCATATGCTGTTCTGCACGCCCAACACTATGAAACACTTCCCATTTAGGAGGCATTCATACATAAAACACACCCTGAGACATTGTGAACGTGTACAAGTATTTGAAGAAAAGAGTGATCATTGTGAAAAATCACATCAGTCTGTGCTCGTACCCAAACTACCTTTGCATCGGTTCAAGGTTTCTTCACTGCCAGTAACAGTCACAGCTCTGCTGTGTTTCTCCTGTGATAGAGAAGCGTCACTCCTTGAGCCTGCTTCATTAGACTTGGATGCTCTAAATGTCTTTGGAAGTGTAGGATGCACTCAGAATCTGCCCAGATTTAGTTCACAGAAATGAAATATTAAAAAAAAAAACAAACCAAAAAAACCAAACCACAACGACCCTCCCCCCCCAAACCTTTAATCTAAAAAGTACTTCAGCTGCTTTGGTGCATACCAACAAGTAAGTGATACAAGTAATGATTATACAGATTCCATGTACATATGTTTGCTGTAGCAGACCACCGAGCTATAAAGTAAAATGATAGTTTATTTTGCTTTGCTGTGTCTTTTAATTATTATGGGTTCTCATTTATTAAAAAAATCCTTTATTTCTTTAACACTTTGAATGTCGTGCTGCTTACATCACGTTTTTTTGCATGAGACAATTTGGCTTTTCCTCTCCTGTATATGGAAGAAAGTTATGGTGCTTATAAAATTAAGTAGAAGTAATGATGAAGAAATCAGAAGGGTAGACTTAGGGGGTTTTGGTTTTCTTCTGTACGCAATAATAAAGTCCTAGATAATATTAAATTGTTGTGAAGTGTTTAATTACTAAAATAACTAATAGGAAACCATACTTTTCTAGGATTAGATTAAACTACAATACATCTGTATGAAGATGGTGGTGGGCATATGGTGTCTTTATTAAGTAGATGTCTAGAGTACAGTTTCTTATAACTTGTTTTATTAAAACTTTTGTTAACTCCAAGTTCCAGTATGATATCATCTAAGGAAATTGAAATTAATAGTGAACAGAAAATCACTGGGTCTCAAAGTTGGACTTTTAGTAGTAATCTGTTAACATAAAGGATTACTTTTAGGAGCAGATCTTGCAAACAGTTAACATACATGAGTTATTTGTATGCATTTGTCCCTCTGAACTCTCAAACTGCTCATGTCAGTGAAATTATCTGTGTATGTGGTGTTTGCCAGATCTGGCTTTAACAGTGAAAAGTCTAGGAAAGACCTTAGCCTCATGTGTTCAAAGTACAGTAGTTGCTATCAAATTTTGTGTGACAAGTATGTCTAAACATTTCATATTTTATGTATCTGTGTTCAGAAATATAATTTCATAATGTATATTGTAATTTTCCCATAGCTTTCCGTAACGTGTATCACCAAAGATGTACTGTCACAGATGTCTGTTCACATGGGCTGAAGGAGAATAAAAGTAAGACTGATATGTTGTAGAGCAAAAAACACCAGTATGGCTATGGTTAAATGTCTGTCAATGTTTTCATTATAAATCCCTATTTTCTGGGGTTTATATCTTGAATATAAAAACTTGCTCTGGGTTTAAATATGTCATACAAGATCTCAGCTGGATGTATTTGTCCTCAGAACTGGTTGGGGGGCAACAATTTAGACTCATTCCTATGAAGCTAAATTTAAGAATAAAAAAAGTAAATATAAATTTTGAGCAAAAATAGATTTTAAAACTTAAAATACGGTCTTACAAATTACCTAGTTTATGACCTCCCAGCAGTTATGAGGAATTTGATAAATTCTTGAAAAGACTCTTGAAAACAAGCAGTATGTGCGCACGATAGTAAACGCTATGTGAAGCCTTTCATGTGTCGTTATTCTGTAAATGTCTGTGTGTATGTCTTCCTCCCAGTCATGTGATAGTAGAATGCTGTATTATCTCAATAGAGCACAACATTATCATAATTTTGGAATGGCCTGAAAATGTGGGGTTTTTTTTAATTACCTTCGTATATAGCTGTCTTAATGGGAGTATGTTTGACGCTATTCTGTATTTACAGATGCTTCTTTGGTACAATAGGATTCAGTCAGGAATGTCTTATTTAATACAGTTTATAATGAAATTTATTTGTAGCTACCTCATTGGGAGTGGTACTCTCATTGTGCCTGATGCTTGCAAAAACTTGGAATCATAAAGAAGACCAGAAGACCTTTGTTAATGTACCCTTTTTGTTTGTACCCTGTTTTTCCCCCCTTCTTAACTCCTCATTCTGGTGGAGTTTTGCGCTCTCCCTCATCTGCTTGACAGACAGAAGGTGCTCATCCCTGCCTCGTCTGGGTGGAGGCTCCTCAATGCACAGTGACTCTGGCACCGAGTAGCACAGAGACGATGAGACGTTTCTTGTGATCCCAGACCATGCACAGAGCCAGTTCCTTCAGGTGTTCCCTGATGGATCTCTTAAGGTCATTTGCATTCCCTTCCTGCTCTCATAAAGGACCCACCACAAACCATTTCTACCCTTACAGGAATGTTTTAATTCTGGGAGCTCATAAATCTCCTGCGTTCCATTCCTTTGCCCTCTGCAGCTCAGGCTTACTGCATTTTCTGCTTAGTTGGGTTTGGAAAAGATGGCGTTTCAGCACTAATGGTGCTTCTGTGTTTTAAAAGTTTCCATGAAGAGCTACTTTTAAAATTATTGGACTGTCTGTTTATAACTGGAGGTCTGAGAAGTCCTCTAAGGACTGCCTTCCCTTTTCTTCAATTAAAGTCAACCCCTGGCTTTGTCCTTTCTCTGACGAGTACATGATGAAGGCTGCAGAGAGGAATGTGATGTAAAGGAGAGATGACAGCACACAAAAAGGAAGGAGATGTTATATATCACTAAGCTGAGGGAGAGCAAGCAAGAAAAGGAGCAAGATGGGAATGGCAACCCTAAAGTCACTGAGAGTGTGTTGGGAAGTGATGGAGGAGATGATCCAAGGGGTCACTTAGGGCATGTGTGTGCTTGGGATTTGATGGCACGTTGAATGGGTCCAGAATGTGGAATGTGGACTGGGAGTCAGCAGGCACCAGAGACGTGGACGTTACCATAACTTAGCTGTTAGGTTAACCAGAGGTTGCTACAGCACAGATGATGATTTGAGGGGAAATGAATACTGGGGAATTGTGCCCCAGAGATGGCCAAGAAGCAGAAAATGTTCTTGGTCACAAGCAAAACATGTGTCTCAGCTTGTCATTTCCCTCAAAAGACACTGTGTTGGGAAGGGGTGCATGGCTGGGGTACGAAGGTGCCCCCTGCTCCAGCTAGAGAAGAGGTTCGTGTGGGACAGTACCTGCTGGCAGCCCAGGTCCAGTGCCAGCAGCTTTGTTCACCCCTGGTAAGAACTCCCTTCTCAATGCTCTGGCCCAGGTCAAGGAATCCCAAGGAGAGCAGAGCAGAGAAGGGCTCAACTGCATCCTCTTAAAGCCCTTTTATAAGGCTTGACCCCATCTTCCTGGCCCATAAAGCATGGCTGAATTTTACAGAAACATAGGGAAGTCCAGAAGGCCCACTAGGGAAAAAAGTTGGCAGTTACTAACCTTTTTGGCTGTTTCTCTGCCTTTAGTCCTGAAGCAGCTTGAGAGGGAAGGGGGCTAGAGTGTTTTCCATGGTGGACATAGCAGAGCACCAACTGGAGCACAATGTGTTCCAGCTGTTCCTGTCCTCATGCTGGGCACGTCCCTCAAGTGCCTTGGAGTTGTGGGATGAAAGGCCACGGAGCAGGTTGTGCTTGCTTGTGTCTTTGCTTAAAGGGTTCCTGCACAGCTGGAGACAGGGTTTTGCAGAAGGTTAGATCTGGACTGTTGTGGGGAGTTGGAGGAGAAGAAAGACCTGCGCCCACCCTGCTCCTTTCCTCCACCCCCATCCCAAGTATAGATTGCAGCACCTTGATTCTTGAAACACAGTGCTCATTTCACAGGCCACACATCACTATTGTGGAGGAAGCAGCAGGAGGATTTAGCAACAGCCTGAATGCCACAATGAGCTGCACACCACTGCGGTAACCGCTGGCAAATGCTGACTTTTTAATTGTTTCTGCTGCAGGGTTAAACCTTTATTAAAGCCGTATGAATAAACTAATTTTGGTGGCTTACTGAAATATTTTAAATGCAGAAGGTAGCATACAGCCCTCTTGGTAAATTCAGCTTAATTATTCTGTTAATAAAATGCCTTTCCATATGTTCTGCAGCCTTTTATTGATTCTGACAGCAATCTACTGACCAGATACAGAGTGCTCAATGTCTCTGCCTTTCTTGTTTTTAATTTAAACAAATGTAGTGCCTGTGAAAAGTGGTAGCATCATATCAGCAAAACAAAAGTCTCTTTATCTGTTAAGGGAGAGAGGAAAAGAAATCCATCATTGTATATAAAAGCTCCACCCTCCACTGCAGCACCAATAGATCTTCATCTTGTCTTGCTTGGTTTGCATCCAAGAGTAAGGCAAATAGGTCAGGTGCCCCGTGCGCTCTGTCTTTGGCCATCTCAGCAGAAATGGTAACAAAAGTGGCAGTAACAATGCAATGAGCTTTTGCTCCGCTTAATTGAAGGTGTTTCTGTTCACCAGCCTTTGCTGAGCAGCCGCCTGCTGCCATTGCTGTAGTACTGGTGAAGATGACAGCTCAAAAATTCCCTGGGGAAGCTGCGTTCACCTCCACTGGCCAGCACAGGGTGGTGGTGAAGCCCCCAGTGCTTGTAATTTGTGAAGGTTCTGAGTGGCCAGTCCTGACATTTATTTCATTAATGTGAGATAAGGAAGTAAAGTAGACATCCCAGGAGAGGACAGAGCTGCTTTTCCTTCCCCCTTCCCCACTATGCAAAACGCTTCAATCTTTTGTTAAATGTTTTTTACATTCACAGGGAGGAGAGGCAGCTTCATATTTCCAGGGCATGTTTCTTTGGCTTGTGTGGCTACCTTGGCTACATAACCTGCCACGAAGACACTTACAGATCTGTGGAAAGAAAAAGGTAGCTTCTATTTGTTCCCATAGATGCCTTCTGTACTGGGACCGCTGGAGTTCCAGTACCAGTTTCTTTGGAAAGAAAATGAGTGCACAGAGGAGGTGCATAAGGTGGGAGTTTGGGGATTTTTTTTTTTTTTTTAGTGCTTGAGAAATTTGCTGTCTTACATGGGAGATCTCTGATTGTGACTCAAAATACATATATTTATATAAAGCATGAGCCATGCTGATGACCGGGTGGGAAAAAAAAAAGTGACAGCTCTGTTACTGGATTGCATGGGAAGCTTGCAAATTTGCAAAGAAGGGTCTTGCCCTTCCCTTGTGGCCATGTGACTGTGACCCTGCTGGGTGTTAAGTAAACCATTTTTTGGAAAGACAGTTAATTTTTGGGTCATGTCCTTTTAAGATAGAACCTGGCATTTGCCAGAATTGTGGCTATTGCCCTAGTACCCAGCTTTTGGATATTCAACGCACAATATAGTGGCAGTGGTCTTCGCCCTATTACTCCTAATGCTTGCATGAAACTGCAAATGGTGTCTCGACGACGGGCACAAGTTAGCTGCCTACAGCAAGAAAGCAAAGGAGCCATCCCTCAGAGAAGAAGCACAGGTCTGTTTTTCAATGTGTAAAACATGTACAGGGTTTTTTTAATGATGAGGTTTGGATTTTACTTAAATTTGACCTCCCAACATTGCGGAATTCTTTTGCAGCATCTATCCTAATCAGCAGCACGCTTGGGTAATTTAAAATGGCTTGTGATGGGATGGTAAAAAGATCTATCATGTCAAATACAGGTTTTGTAAAACACTGTTTTCCGGTGTAGAAGCCAATAGAACTGTTTGCATCAATTTGCATTTCCAAGCGTTGTCCTTTTTTAAACTGGATGAGCTGCTCCTGGCTTGTTTGCAGGGAGAGGACAGTGCAGCATTCTCCCAGGGCTGCAGAGTAGAGGCTGCAGAGAACAGGCTGAACAGAAAAGAAAGGAGAGAGTTGTGCGTTTGCCTTTTCCTAAGCAGAGAGAGAGGCAAAGCTGTAAGTGAGAGGCATAAACTGTGTAAATGCAATTTGAAATCATAAAAATGAGAGATTCCATTTTTAATAATGCTGAGTGTTAGCAATAGCATATGTAAGGATATTTATTTAAAGAAATATACCTAAATAATTTTTAGCTTTGCAGTCTTCCTCTTAACATCAATTTGAGATAATTTTACATCAATGACTAGGGTATGACCCACTCGTGAAGGGACAGGCTTTGGGAAGCAAAGAGATGCGTACTTAGAGCCCGGTCCCGTAATCTGATGTACATTTGTAGACCCTTATCTAGTTGTTGGGGCTGGGATGGTATATGAATAATAGAACGTGCTGGAAGGCACCTAAAAAGCTGCTTGGATATATTAAAAGAAGTACTACTGAAAACTAGAAGCCCGATATATTATATGGCTGTGCTCTGCTGGAGCATTTGATCTTGCTGTATTTAATTCAGGAAGTCTTAACGGTATGTGCTCAGTGCATGACTGTAATGTCCATTAATGGTAGCGGAACGTAAGCATACATAGAAGAGGGAAAATGTACGCTGTGTCTTCCATGCAGCGAAGCAACAAAACATAAGAGAAAATTGTTACAACGAGGCAAAAGAGTATTTGAAGAAGGAAAGCCATCAGGCAAAATGACACCGTATTTCAGGGCATGTCACACACTAATCACCACCCTCTGGCATGCTGGAGCAGGTGAAGGGCTGAGTGGTGAGGAGTAATGGTCTGCTAACTTGTGTCCGTCTGTCTGGACGTATCTTGCTGCTAGTTTTCTTGTGATTGCTTATATGGAAGGAAATGGCACATGCCTGTGTTATGAACCACAGATTTGAAAAGGTCAATTGAAATTGGAATTTATAGGTCAGGTGAGATGCTTAATGTCTTCATTATCAGGTCAACACCCAGAAAATACTTCCTGTTCACTTCATTCGAAGTGAAGGAGGAGGACTCCAGAGCTGAACTCTAAAATGCCTATAGTCTGCAGGTGAATAGTGAATGGCAGTGTGCATTGCGTTGCTTTCAGAAAAGCCATTCCTAAGCACAGGAATGCCGTGAAGGCCCCAGCAGGGTTTCTGCTGGTGTTTGTTTCACCATCTTCAGCTTTTTTTTACATTTATGCATTAAGATTTGTGAGCCCAGCCTTTTCATCACAAAGCCCTCTATCCTGCTCCAGGATCTTAACAGCTTTTAGCACTGCTCTGTGGGCAAAAGGCTGAAGGCAGGTGGCCTCAGGTGGAATCGCTGGTGCCTGTTTATGGATCAGTTGCCTGCGCGCTGGTCTTTTAATGAGCACTAACCCCAGCAGAGTTACAGAGGTGCACCAACTAGAGACATTTAACTTGTCCCCTGATCCTGAAGTGGAACCTAAGGGGAATTTTGTCTGCCTTTGTAGGCCAGCGTTCACCTCTCCTAACAGCAGGGTCTGAGTTAGGAACTGCTGTCCTGGGCTCCTTTAAAAGTCATTGCTGAGAACATCACCTCCAAAGAACAAGTGAGGTCCAATTCAGAGTCCTAATGTAGATCCAATGAATCCAGACTGTTATTCTCACAGTGTATTTAATTTAGCCTCACCTTTAATGCAGTCATGCTGATGTCTTGCTATTTGTAAAACTGGTGACCTTTTTTCTCTTCTGCCTTGGACTGTATAATTTGCAAATGAGCTGTCAGCCTGTGTTTATGCTTGAGCTGCTGGAGAAGTTTGTTGCCTGCATTGGAGCCCTTTCCATAGCCCATGTCTAGTCCCTTCTCTGGAGAACCAGGCTGAGGAAGACGGTCAGCCTGCACCTTTATTCTCTGCTTTAATAATGAACACGTTACTGGTGGCAGTTTTTCCTGTATTGGGCATATATTTGTGTAACTTTATGTTGTCCCCTCCCAAGATACAGATGGTTGGCTTGAATGTAGCAGACACCTCATATAGGCTGTAAAGGAACAGTTGAAAAAAAAGGAAGCAGCCACTTGTGCTCCAAGTTGAGCACCTGCAAGTTGAGCACTTTTGTCTCTCTTGTCTGTATTTTTTTTCCTAACCAAAGGACTGTACTCCTAGAATCTCAGCCAGTAATTTTTAGGATTCATTGCATTTTATTGAGGCTTGTAGGCAAGCCCTGTTTCAGATAACATATCCTTGCATCCTCTGCAGTCAGCGGTGGGTCTTGCTTTACATCCTTGGCGGTATGGAAATAGTGCAATCAAATTTACAGAGCTTTTGTTTTTTTTTTTGCTAGCAGTTAAATAATAAGTGCAATTAATTGAATAGGGCTGTTCTTGAATGCTGAGGGCTGGACCAAGATATTTTCTTTATGATTTGTAGTGCAACTGTAGCTTTTTGCTGCTGTATACTCCATTAAATTACAAACCTGGAGAGTCCTTTGTTGGGGCAGGTTGCAGTTTACACCAGTGCAGTTGGGTGTAGTTCCCCTGTAGACATAAATACTAGTCTGTATTGTAGAGCACACAGTTAATTATTAAAAACAACGGGGGAGAATATTTTACAACACACATCCTGCTTCTGATCTGTGTCCTGGATCAAGTGACATATAGAAATATCCTTGTGCGTATAGTGAGCACATTGAGGAACACTAAGTTTCCTAAATAGATGAAAAATTATTGAAGGAGAGTAAAGAGGGAATACTGACCATTATTTAAAACCTTCAGGATTTTCTCTGACTTTTTCCAAAGTCAAGCTACACTTGGTTTGCTTTTTCCAATATCTAAAGAGCAAGTAGAATAAAAAAAAATAGTTGGTAGATATTTTTAAAAGTGAAGAGATACTGGTTTGTAAGATTCTTTGCTGCTCTCCAGACTACTTTTAAATACTGAAATTCTAGATGAAAGACAATCTCTCAAACAGTTTCTTTCTGGGCTGCGTAATGCAACATAACAATAGCTATTTATATAATGCATATGCTTCCTTTCCCTGTTAGCTGGACTTAGAAAGACTTATTAGTCCTAGAGCCCTGCAAGTTTGGAGAATAAAAACCTCCAACGTTTGACATCTTTAAATAAGCAACCAAATGTTATAAAGAACAAACCTCACTTACAGTTAGGAAACAATATTTACATTTAAGGTTGAAAAGCCAGGATGTAGGAAAATTTTGCTAATTTGGAAGGTGACCTTTAAGTGCACCAAAACCAAATAATTTGTAAGCTATGGCACAGGGCACATTCCTGCAAAATTTGTGTGAATACTGCTTTAGTGGTTCTTGAAAGACAAACAAAGAGACCTGGAATGAAATCTTTATCCCTCTCCCAAATAAGATTGAAGCTAACAAAGGCATACAGCAGTGCTCTTTCAAAGCTTGCCATTAAAATGAAGGCTCTGCAGCACAGCTAATGAGATGGCTCAGAGTGGAAAACAATCTGTTTTTAAGAATGTTTAGATCAAAAGTAATTTCTAATCTATGAAATAAAGTCGCTTTTCAATACCTTTCTTTCACTAGTAAAGCTTTTTATGTTTGCACTATTTACTTCAATCAGATGTTTTCAATTTTACTTTTTTCTTCCTCAAAATACTTCCTAGGGTTAGTCAGTAGTGACCAACAGCATTATTCTTTTTCTCTCTCCCCTCTTCACCCACCCCCACACATTAAAAAAAAAATGAGAAAAGAAGAGGGGGAGGAAGAAAGAAACATCTTTTCTTAAATGATTTGCAAGCATCTGTGCTTTAAGCTACTTTTTATGAACACTCCTTAGTAATGACTCAAGGTAAAAAAGCAGAAAAGCATCCAATGTTAGGAAATTGCAATCCAATACCATGTAATTTAAACCTGCCATTGCCTCTCCTGTACTAAATGACATACAGATGGGTAGCTCTGTTCCCTCTACTTTGGGAACACAATCGGTCTTTTTATGAGTGTATATACATCACTAGCAAAAAATATTTTTGTTCGGACTGTTTATTTCTAATTGTACCATATTTTAATTACTGTCATAATTAGAGTGCTTTTTCCCTGCCACAATTTGTCAGCTAATTTTTGCAAGCGATTATCAAAGTTATTTGAGTATTTGCCAGTTTCTGTTACTACTTCGGGAGTTTTCGTTCTCAAAAGTTACCATATTGTTGTTTTTCCTTTCGTGATGTGAGCTTTTTCACTATGCAAATATTTTTTTACAGTAATCCTTATGTACTCCTTGGATTTTCTGTGTGAACTAAGCAAAGCATAAGACGAGATTTTCAAAGGAGGGTAATTTTGCTAGCAATTTTTATGACAAGTTTATTGTTGAACTTTGTACAGCTTTGTGCATGAAGAAATTACTTAGTCCTCAGGGCTCCTATACTACTGCTTCAACAGTGAAAAAATACAGTGGTTAATGTTATAAAGTAGAAGGAAGAGGATGCAACTAGAAGTTAGATCAACCTTATTGGAATTCTAAAGATTTATAATTGTTTTTCAGCTACTTTAAAGGGTAATGAAATTGTTGGATGTTGTGGCTGAACATCATATGCCCACTACCATAAGTCTCCAATATAGATGTCTTGTAAAGAACATTTCAGCTGTAGTTGGCTTCTTTTGCAGGTTTTTTTTGGTTTTTTTTTTTCCAGTGGGAAAAATGTTACTTTTTCGTGAATGATTGTGTGCGCAGCAGTTTAGTGTATAACACACTGAAGGGCTTTGGCTGTAGCACATTGTCACTGCTCCAGTGGAATCACCTGGCTCTCAAGCAAAATTCTTTTTAAAACTTGGATTTGAAGAAATAATCAGCTGCAGTTCAGCTGAGCCATTCTTCGTGCATTAGGGACCGGTCTGGTCATTGACAAGTGAATGCAGAAGCTATGCTGTGGCCGTCTGCCAAAGCAATTATTCAGGATTTAAGCTAAAAAGGCTCCTTCTCCCATATCCTCTCCCTTTGCAGGGTCATGTAGGGATAAAAAGGACTGTAAGGTGGTCTTTTCCCAGGAGGAGCTGAGGAAGCGGCTGACACCCTTGCAGTACCATGTCACTCAGGAGAAGGGGACGGAAAGGTAAGGCTGGACGAAGGAAATGCAGTCCTCAACACACAAGCATCTTTCTTTTCCCTCCCTCCTTTCCCTCCTTTCACTGGTGCTTCCTCACCTTCCCCACCAAGTTTGAGTTGTTTGGTTTTTTTCCTCGGGATTTCTGCACTTGTTTACTAACCCCTGTACAAATTAACACCACTGCAAAGACAAGCATCTGCACTACGGGGGCTGAGGCAAGGGTCTTGTGTGACTTTTCCTTTAATGAACGCTACATGTCTTATAAAGTCACCGGGCTCATGTTTAGAGTCTGTTTTTAGTTTACTACAAAATCTGTGGAAGTAATAGCGGTTTAGGTACACTTTTTTTGGAAGACATCGCAGTAAGCAGAACCACGAGGGAAATGGCCCCGTGCCAGGAGGCTGGAGTTTTGAAGGTGGCCATTGTAAGTATAGACGTTTTGGCTGCAGAAAGAAGGTAGCATAATTTAGTTCTTTCCACCCCACTCCAATTTCTTTTTGAAGCACATGTGGAGAAGGTATTTATTGGCTCATTTGTGGTTGGAATGTCAAAAATTTTCAATAACTGCCCTCACATGGCTTTAGTCGCTGGAAGCTGGCCCTGAGTCCTGGAGGGGAAAAAAGAAGGACTTGCTTCCAAGACTGTTTTTAGTGAATAAAGTCTCTCTCTCAGCTGATTCCAGCATGAAGGTAACTTGCCAAGGCCTAGCCATTTTTTGTTTTCTAATTTATACCATTGAGCTTGGCATAAGGCCCTGGCTTTACCTCTGCTCCAAACTTACTAATGATGTAACTGCTTGTTTTCATTCATGACCTGAAAGGGCTCTCCACCACACGTGGGGTCCCGGTTAATCGGCAGCACTCTTCTGACAGCACGTACCGGTGGCTGAATGTCATGGGGGGTGCCGTGGGGATGGTCCCCCCTCCATCCTGACCTGCTTCATCTTCCCGAGCCCCAGAGGGGCAGGGGGCCGTTGGCCTCTGCCAGGAGACCTGCCTTCTCCCCAGCCCTCCTTGCTCTTGTGTACGGGACCAACAACGTGATTTAATGCACACAAACAATCGGAGATTAGGTCATTCTTAAAAATCCTGTTTATAAAAAAAAAATTGGACCTCATAAAAAGGGTGAAAGGATAATAAAAACAAGCTGCCGAGCACATAGGCTTTTTGTTGGGCTAGCGCAGCTGATTCGTATTAGATGAATGACCTCCTAGCCTCTTAGATTGTTAACTTAGAAAAATACTCCCTTAAAGCTGTAATATTGCTTTTCAACTAAAAATATAAGGCGCACGCAGCTTGAAATCGGGGGGCAATTATTTCATTTTCAGCTACAATGCCTCAGCCCATCATGGCCTGCCCCAGCTCCCCGGCACCCAGGCGCTTCACCGCCTGCCTCAGCCATGGAGCCCACCACCCGCGCTCATCTTAAAGACAGACCTAGAGCAGTGCGTCACCTTGCGCCACATGTCAGACAATCCGTGCTTACAAAAACTTACCTTTCACTTGGCAAATAGGGGATGATTCCAGTTTTTCCCTTTTTGTTGTTGTTCTGTCCTTTGAACTGTGGGACAATTCACTTCCTCTTGCATGATCCATAACACCTGAGGCAGACTAATGAGGACATTCCCCTTTTCCTGTGCCTGCTTTATTTGCTGCCTTTAATAAAAAACAACTGCCATCTCTTAAATCGTGGGGTTTTTTTGGTAATGTTTTTCTAAAGTTTTACCTAATTTAATAATTAAAAAACCTCAACATTCCTTATTTATTTTTTAAAATGCAGTGTTATTGTTTTCCCAGTGCCTTTGAGGGGGAGTACACACATCATAAAGCTCAAGGAATATACAAATGTGTTGTTTGTGGGACTCCTTTGTTCAAGTGAGTATGCTAAATATAGTTTTGAGATTTCTATCTCTTAGTTTATGTGCTGTGTTCCAGTGTAATCTTGTATATATTCCTGTACTTACATAATTGTGTACGATCATTTAAGTCATTCAAATGGATACGGGATACAAGAAAAGCAATGTAAATACTAATGCTATCATAAAATTAGTCTTACAGTAAAGATAAAAATTTTTAGTAAATAAATAAGATAATGTTCAGGTAAAATAAGTAATTTGACTGGAAAAAAGAGAGTAGTAATTCTTACCTGGTTTTGTTTTGGATTTCTTTTTTTTGTATGCAGCCATGCCTTTTACTGTGCTGACAGATACTGAGTTTTGGCTTTTAGCATTACTCACAGGTAGCTTTAAGATCTGAATCCTGAGTGGCAATGCTTCATCCATGCTACAGCATTGTATCTGATAATGGAGAAAAAAGCAGATGCTCTTTAAAAATTCAAGCAGCGAAGAAAACAAAACCCGGGAAAGTTGTATCACTTACTGAATTTTCATCCATCCCTATTAACACACATGGAGAGCTGCTTTAGGACCTGAAGCAAGGATTAAGAAAGAAATAATTAACTTTCGTGTCTTGCATGAAATGCACTCTTTAGAAGCACTGTTGGAATTACGGCCTTAAATTTGATGCTAGAAGCAGTGCTGATTGAATTATCTCAGTTGCTGCGTTGTTCTGCACAGATTCAATTCTTATTGCTGGCTGCTTATGTTCATTCTGATGGAGAATTTCATTTTTTTGCTTGCTTCTTCCCTCAGTTTACACTGACTCAGTCCCTCTCACGTGAAGAGATACCTTTACAGTAGCATGAAGCAGGATGGTCAGGATAGCGCTAATAATAGAATTAGGTCAGTAAGAGGTTACAAATGAGAGTAAAATTGATGCAGCTCCAGAATCACCAGATGTGGCAGTGATAGTTGTTCTCAAGAGACTGTCTGTAAAGATGAAAGAAGCACTTCATCTGTGTTATGGAGGATTACCTGCAGAAAATTCAGTAATAATGTGAATCTTTTGAGTTGGAAAACTGATTGTTATGAACTTGGCCAAGGCAATGTTCTTATGTGAGGTGTTACTGTGGTGCCTGGCTTGGGGGTACAAAGTGGGGATCTAAACTCTCTGTAACCTGGTTTTCTACTCTGCCATTTAGACATTCCCCTGATTACTGTAGCTAAATCTTTATGGGGGAAATCCTAGCTCTGTTGAAGTCAATTCAGATTTGGCAAATTAATACAATGGAGGCAGGATTTCACCTTCTGACTTCAAGACCGGCTTCCTTTCTGTCGTCTGCTGGAGAAAGAGTAGGGTTTTTTGTGGGGTAAGATTGGACAGCAGTAGTTCACATAGCTGAATGTGAACTAGTTTCCAGTTGCTTTCACAAACCATTTAATATGGGAAAAAAACTGCAATATGAGATTTACCTGTGATTATCTCAAGTGCACAGTATGCTTTGGCGTAGTCTTGACTTTTTTGAGTTAATGAGTTGGATTTCTCTATGTGAAATGAGCTATATGGAAATATTCCTGTTTTCAAATTCTCTTTGAGACTTCCCATGGATTTTATGGAAGGAGAGAGAGGGAAAGAGGGAAGTTGATTTTTATTTTTAATAAATCCCAGGCCAGGGGGCACCTGAAAAACAACACCTTACTGATTGTGTCCCAAGGCTGAACTGGTCTTAACCCAATGTCCCCAAAGTCTTTGTGTTGCTTTGGGAGCTCTTGCCACCTCTGGTCTACATCAAATTCAGCCAGTTGTTCTGAAGTGGCTGGCAAGGGTGAGAACAAATGGCTCCATCTTCTTTTGTTTACTGACCCTAAAATACCAGTATATAATGTCTTCCTCAAGTAGGGAAGATACATTCCTGTATCCTGGTGCCTGCTTCAGCCCAGACAGCTAAAAATATGAGAATGCAAAATGTATGCTATTTACTAAATTTTTCCCACAGAGTGTAAAGCACCAAACTATTTTCTAAGGAGTAAGGTGGTAGAACAATACAATGAAAGTCCATTCCCCTGTTTAAAATGTACGTTGTTTTTGTGGTGGTAGTTTTTGTTGTTTGTTTGTTTTTAATTTCCAAATAGTCATCTGAAACTTGGGTTCCATTTGTTTCTCATTGGGTGTCCAATAATTTTTTTTCTTTGTGTGGTTGTAATGTGTAAATATATATATTTGGACTATGGACCTGTCAGTTTAACTGGGAAAGAGACTAGAGCTTCAGCAGTAGTATTAACAAACTTCAACTTTTAACATTTCTGATTTACGTTGTTTCATTACCATGTGACACGTGAGGTCAGGGAACACATGAATTTTACACTCCAGATGAAAGACCTGGGTTTTGGTATGTCTTTAAAACAGAATTCTGTCTCTATCACAGGAAAGATAAAAGAAACAATTAGGAATTTAACATCTCTTCATCTACCTACTTGTACTAGTGTCATGAGAAACCTCCCAAGCTTTATGGAGAACATGCTTTAACTTTTTCCACAATCAAAGGTTCCTCACACATAAAATCCCTAATCAAGCCCTTGAATCGAATTATTCCATCTCTGAACTTTCATGCCAGACGGTCTCCTACATCCCAGTACAGCTGCCTAAAGAAAGCAATAAATGAGAGAGACAATAAACTAATCTCAAGGACCTCTTTTTCTGCAAGCCAGCCCTTGTGTGGTTTTGTGTTTCACTTACTCCAGTCTAGCTGCAGGCTTATGCTACAAGGAGCCTTGCTCCCCTCACCTTTCTTTAGGGTGTTTCCTTTCTTTAGGATGTTTTTTCATGGCTTCCCTTTCACTGGACCTCACCTGGTGTGGCTGGAGCATGTCTCAATGCAGCAAATTGGTCTAATAGAAAACTAATCAGCTGAAGAAAAAACCCTCATGCTTATCAACACCTACTTGTGTTAATTTTTTTTGCGAGCCACACCGCATTTATCATGGCTGGACAACCTCTGCAGCAAGTTTCTGTGTTTCTGTGTCAGTTCACAAGAGCCACCTACACCACTCAGCATTTTCTGGGGGCCAAGTGTATTTGCAAGATTGCAGCTGCTTTAATTTTTCAAGGCATTTTCTTGTACACTATGCAAAAATACCATTCTGTCCACAGCCATAGCAAGAGGAGGTAAGAACAGACCTGAGCAAAATCCACGACTCACACTATTGCTGTAGGAGAGAAGCTGTTCCATATTTAATAAGCCACAGTCATGTCCTTTACCATATGCAGGACTGTGTGAGAAAGATGTGGTATAGATGGGAACTGGGAAGCCTGGGAGAATGATTTCCTTTTAAAAAAAGAAATATTGTTGTTGTGTCAGTTTCCAATTTTTAGGGCCAAGGAATGAATTGCCAAGCCTTCATAAATCACCCGCTGCTGCCTTTATTGCTTCCTGGATGGAATTCTTGGTAATGGTGTTGGCTCTTCTGAACATGCGCTAGGAGAAATAGCAACATCCTTACTGATGTCGTGTTTTCATTTGATTTTTGTTGAGCTGTATTAGGTCTTCTTGACATCTCTCAGACATCCAAAAGCAAATCATAACAGAAGAAAAATGTAGCTGAGCAATATTGGAGTGCCGTAAACATTGTACCACTCCTGTCTTCACAACACAAGGGAGGATTTCAGTCACCAGGCTTGATCTATACAAGGAATTTCCTTGCTCCAGTGCTGAGTGCTTAATTGATGGTCTTTAAGCTTTATATCCTTTGAGCAGACCAAATGACAAATCAGTACTGGCTGTCTCGCTAGGAGAGCCCATATGAACTAAGAGACACTTATTGGCGTCTCTAATAAGATCTAAAAGAACTACTTGAGCAACTTCATCCACCTTTAGTTTCCTTTAGTTTCCCCATAAAACTTTGTCAAAACCAGAATCTTCTGTTTAATAACATTTGTTTAGAGTAAGTTGGCTCTCGCCAGTGTAGAAATCATAGAGCTGTTTCGGTCAGAAGAGACCTTTTAGATTATTGAGTCCAACCGTTAATCCAGCACTGCCAAGTCCACCACTAAATCACATCCCTAAGTGCCACATCTACTCATCTTTTAAATACCTGACTCACCTATTCCAATTCTTGACAACTCTTTCAGTGAATAAATTTTTCCTAATGTCCAGTTTAAACCTCCCCTGGTATAACTTGAGGCCATTTCACCTTATCCTATCACTTGTTACTTGGGAAAAGGGACCAACACCCACCTTCTTTCATGTAGTTGTAGAGAGCAAAAAGGTCCCCCCTGAGCCTCTTCTTCCAGACTAAACAACCCCAGTTCCCTCAGGTGCTCCGTATAAGACTTGTGCTCTAGACCCTTCACCAGCTTTGTTGCCTTTCTCTAGACATGCTCCAGCACCTCAGTGTCTTTCTTGTAGTGAGGGGCCCAAAACTGAGCCCAGTATTCAAGATGTGAGCTCACCAGTGCTGAGTACAGGGGGACAATCACTTCCCTAGTCCTGCTGGCCACACTATTTCTGATACAAGCCACGATGCCGTTGGCCTTCTTGGTCACCTGGGCACTCTGCTGGCCCAGTTGGTCAGCAGGCAGTAGTACCAAACAGTTCTCATCAAAACCCAGATTTTTACTAGGTCTTGCACAGCTCCAAGGAGCTTGAGGATCTTAAAACTTGCAAGAATTTCTGCATTTCTGCATGACTGTCTCCTAGAAAAGGCTGGAGTTAAAAATTGGTGAAGTTGTTATAATTGACCATTGGTTTCTTCTTGCTTTGTCATTTTTTGATTGAAACCAGCCATTGTTTTGAGTCTGCTGTGTCACTGCTGGATGACTAATTGTTACACCCTCCTAATGATCTCACAAAAAATCAAGATAGCAGAGGGCTCATCTTCCTCAGAGCCATTTAGAATCTGGAGGTTTAATCCACTTCTGAGGATGGCCATCAATATGAATGTCATATTTACTGCAGTCCCTGTGGTAAAGTTGCGTTGTGAATACAGCTCATGGCATCTTCCACATCTGAACCTACCTGAATTGCTGGATCCACATCTAATCCCACCTGAATGCTGAAAATGTGCTAAATTGTGTACAGCTTATCTCAGCTGTGGCATGGGGCTGTCGCTGGAGCTTGACCTGGTGATTACTAATTTCTGTGGTGGTTTGGAACAAGACTTTGTCCTGCTGGTCCTTAAGAGCTCCTTGGAGCAAGAACAGTACAGTACTGCCCTTGGGTGGAGCTGCTGAGCAGCTCTCGGGGAAAGTCTCCTTTAAACTGGATGCTTGGCAAGTGTGGTGTGGAGGAGCTGCCATCATTACAGCAAATGATTCTGCACTCCTAGTCGACTCATGCGTTTTTAACATCTAACTGGCAGCTTCTTGGCTGGTGAAGAATGTTCATTTCACTAGCCTCATATAAGCACTAAGGGGTAGAAAGATTTTTATGTTCAGGATTAGGAGAGCAAGAACAAGTTTCCTAGATTCATAGAATGCCAGGTTGGAAGGGACCTCAAGGATTATCTAGTCCAACCTTAAGTGTTGTTTAAGTGAGATGGGCCAGCACCTTGTCAAGATGAGTCTTGAAACTGTTTAATCTAGGGGAATCCACCACTTCCCTTGGGAGACTATTCCAGTGTTTAATTGGTCTCATTGTAAAAAACTTTTTTCTAGACTTCAATCGTAATTTCCCCTGGAGCAGCTTGCAGCCATTGCCCCTTGTATTTTCCATGTGACTCCTTTTAACAAGGGAGTCTCCTTCCTCTTGGTCGTTTGGAAAACAAAAAACACTTCATCTCCTTTTTTACCTTGATCCACAAGCCACACGGTCTTGTATTTTCGGTAGATCAGCTCCGTTGTAATGAGCTGGTTGCTGCCCACAAACGTAGTGGGGCACTGTGTGAGTTACTGCAGGCCAAGGTCACTGGCTGCACAAGGAGCAAGTTGGATGAGACTGCCAGCTACAAGCCAATACAGCAGCAAACCTGAGATCTCCTTTGGCTTGTGTTCTGTGTAAGACCATCTCCAGCACTGAAACCAAGTACAGGAGTATGAGAGATCTCAGTTTGCTAGGCAGAGGACATTTCAACAAGCATCCTTTCCAAAAGGCAAATATTGATGCAGATTTCTTAAGCAAAATGCAGTAGGATTCAAAAAAGAAGGAAAAGGGGACTTGAAATGTAACGTTGTAAACATTTCAATGTCTCATTGAGACAAGCCTGTAAAATTGTTCTGATTTACTTAATTGCTAAGCATGGCTGAATTGCAAATCCTTGTTGAAAGTACTTAGAAATAAGAGGAAATAAATGCAAAGATTTCCATAATCCTAGAGATACGTATAGATAACTTCCACTGATCTTGTGAAGAATTTCATTGATATTTTTGCTGTAAAATTTCAATAGATTATTTGTATACTTTTAAGGCTGATCCCTAATTTCCTCTGTTTGAAATTCACAATGCTTTGTATTGACTGTTCATCAGTCACCCTGCTTGGAAGATCTAATTTTCAGCTGCTCTTAACCTACCTTACGCTTTACTGTGTGTATGCATATACCTGAAGTAAAAATCAGGTAAGGTGGATTGCTATGGATTGCGACTGCAGAAGCTGTAGATTTCTATACTTATCTGTTTATAACTCTCACATTAGAATAAATTCTGGACAGAACTCACTCAGAGACTACTCATTGACTAACATGATGTTAAAATGCTCTTTTCGAATCTAACTTTTCATCACTGTGTAGAACAGAAATTGTCACAGCAGCCATCAACAGTGAATCCGTCTTTTTTATGTAGTCTAGGAAAGTGAGATTAAAAATATATCTTTAAGTGGGCTTCCTAAGGAGCTAAGACTTCCAGCATTGTACTGTCTATGTGTCAATCCTTCCCTAATAATAAAACTGTATTATTTAATCTACTTGCCAATTTCAGCCAGATTTGGCAGGGGAGTAGCTATTAAACCTCAAAGATATTAAGTTCTTAAAAGTTTCATGAAATCGGGAGAGAGATCACATTCAAGCCCTCTCTGAGGGGAGACCTGAGCAAGAGTTCAACTGTATTATTAGATTATATCTGATAATATTATTGCAAATAATATATATATTATTGTATTATAACAGAGAATCCACATGAGGGTGGAAGAGAGAGAGGCATTTTGAATGTCCAGCTCTGGGAAGTACCTGCGAGTAGTTTTGCCACCTTAGACACCACAGGATCTGTCCTCTGGCCATGACGCAGCAGCAAGCCCAGCTTTGCTGCTTCTGCTGCTTGAGGAACTACTTGGTTCTCGAGGGGCTTCTCAAATTCCCTCATGGTGTGGGTCTCATAAATTCCTAGATAGTTACATCAGATCTTACTTTTTACATTAGAATACTGCTGTGATTTTCTTTCTGGAAGCTTGCCTTGTAATTTGGCGCTTGGGTTCATGAGTAAGATCAGTGACTGCTTCCAAGTAATGGTTTGTGTTTTCAGAAGGGCTGTGTCCATACTCGTGAATAAAATGGACAAAAGCCTCTTCCCTGGCCCTAAAGACAAGTGACAGCACATGGCTTGTTAGCCTAAATTCCTCTGCTTGGCAACTGACTGGCCTGGTTCATTCTGCTTGTGGGGGATGGTTCCTGGCCTGAGCCTCTTCTGCAGCTTGCCTAGATCCTGTCTAGGAGGGTGCTAGTTCACATGAGCATGATATGGGACAACATGATGTCCAGGGACACGTTCACAACTGAATATTTCTGACCTGGCCTTCTTTAACTAGCTAGCAGTGCTGTAGCCAAGAACGCTGATACTCCAACTTGGTATTTTCTGTACTACTGGGGGCAAACAGAAAAGAGAGAGTAACAATTTTATTCTGCTTAGTCACCTGGGCCAGGACATTGGATGGCTTGAATTGCACCAGGAGCCTGCTAGATCCTTGTCTCTTCAGCAAACTGCCCACGCCAGTATGGAATAAAGTTCTTTGAAAATGAAGATGTTCTGAAGCTGCACCTATCCTATTTACAGCTGTAACAGATCTTTATTCAAAGTCCATCACAGAGGGGAGTAGTATTTTGGATGTCTGCCCCTACCAATGTTGTGTTCAGCATCCTTGAAGCAAAAGCTTGCAAAGGAACAACTTGGTTTAAACTGCTAATGCAAAGGTGTAAGAAAGCAAGAGGAGTCAATCACTCCTTCAATGTTAAAATGAAAGGATTAGAACTGCAGGGGTTTCATCAGGTGCTTTCTGAGAGAGCTGTGGGGCTTTCAAAGGCTATTCCCAATGCTGGGCTTCTACCAAACCTGAATAACCCTGTTAAAGACTTCATCAAGAAGGGCGAAAGTAAAAGGAAGTTGTAATGCAGCAGTAAAGGTTCTGCAGTAAGTCCTCTTTCCTCTGTCTTTGCCAGAAGGCCACTTCACTGGCAAATGGCAGATCTATGTTAGCTTCAGCTGTAGTGTGTCTGGTCACACCACAGTACGTGGCACTGAACAACTGCAGTTCAGTCATACTTTGGAAGGCAGTAGTTTAAAATTCATACTATAGGAAAATATGGTGATTATCATTACTCCTTTTCTCTCTCAGTACTTGGCAGTCTGAACATCTGGTTTATGGTGCCTTTTAAAAGGAACAGGTCCAAATCCTGCGCCTCTTTGCAGTACAGATAAAGTGACCATCATATATGTTACTGTTTGTGTTTGATTTCATTTCATTCTGGGAACTTTAAAGGTATTGTGGCACCTTGTTTTCATTTAAACCTCTCCAGCAACACACTATTTCCTTGAATATTGTGTGTTGGTAGTTGAGTTGCTTGGCATTTGTATTGCCACGTGTTTGCTCCTTCAAATAACCGTGTTATTTGAGTCATAGCATGGTTGGAAATGGAAAACACTTTATAAATACCCTCTTGCTCTCTTTATGCATATAGACTCCTTTCCAAAGGTATTTATGAGTGATTCCCTGACTTTCAGAGTACTCCTATGGGGAAAAAGTAGAGATTATATGCACAGAGCTATTATGCACACAAAGGGGCTTCTTGTCTGGTAGGAGGCTTAGGTTAGATATCAGAGCATGTACAATGATAACAAACAATATACAGAGTAGTTTTTCCTTCTAGTTAATGTAGTTTTAAAAGCATAAAGGAGTCAGAGCGAATATTTTTGTGTGTAGCAGAACATCCCTTTGGAATGTACTTTCAGCATTTAATTTATCCCATTTATCGGCCATTTTTTAGTTGCATATTTTTAACACCTATGTGCAACTAGTTTCTGATACCTTTGTCTAGCATGCTGTCAAGAAAAATATGTAAATACTGAAAGTATTTAGGGGGGAAGCGCTAGTTCCATTGAAATTGCTAGAAGTGTTCTCATTCCTTCAATTAGTCAAGATGACTTTGTGTTCTTGCAGAGTGCTTCTCTCACATCTGCTACGTGTTGCTTATTTGCAAGATGATGCATTATTTTCCTCACTTTTTCCTGTGCCTTTCTAAGATCTCTAACACTACTGTGATACTGTAATACTGTGCACTAAATTTTGCATTGTTTTCCCAAGGTGACATGGTGACCGTAACGTAGGTGACCCTCCTCCTCTCGGTGGCTCCTAGAGCTACCTCCCATGTTGGGTTTCCTTTGATAGCTATTCTGCTGTTGCCAGACAAAGTTCTATTCATTTATCACCCTGTATCAGTTCTCTGATTTGTTGTCCAGTAATTATGACAGGAGCTTAGGTACTCATTACAGTGCCCAGTGACCTTTGTGACCCTTCTCCCCATGTCCTCTCTGCCATCTTGGCCCCTGGGCCTGTTTGTTGATGCCACAAGTTGCAGTGCATATGTCCATACCAAGCCATGCAGGCTGAGAAGCAGGATCTTTGACCAACTAATGCCAAGTATCTAGATCTTAGCCAGTGAGAAGTTCATTGTGCAGATCAACAGATGCTGAGGATAGGATTTGTACATTGTCTCTGACTATGTAGGTAGTGAGGTGTTGCTGATACAGTGATGAGCAAGAGAATACAGTCTAGACAGATATCCTGCAGCTTGAGGAGAATATTTTAAATAAAATACTGAGTAAGCAGCTTTACCCGGAACTCGGTGGATTTTCCCCCAGCACGCACTTTTTGCAAGGTGGGGACTTTGTCCTGCTGTGTGTAAATACCAACTGAAATACCCTGCCAGAAAGGAGCATGGGTGGGTGCCACGGGCAGTTATTGGTGGTGGTATTCTTCAAGGCATATCAGCAAACATACTTTCTTTATTCAGTGCTTTTGGTGGTACTTTATAAGTACCAATTAGGAAGACAAGTTTTGTTTTTTCCCTTCCATCTTTTCACCACCCGATTGTTATATTTAAGACATAAAAGATTGTGAGCACTGGAGGAAGGTGGAGAATGAGCAAGAAGGGAGTTGTTTCCTTTCTGATGGCTTTAACTGTAACTATCAGCATGAACTGACTCATTTTTTAGATCATGATTGATTTGATATTTGTTTGCTGTAGTATAGATCTTTGTTAGGGAATACAGTTCCAGTTATATAAAATATATAGAGTATGCATAAAATACATTTACGCATACCTGCATGTACAAGCTTGTAAAATAAAAGAAGAAAAACAATCTGCAAATTAGTTCTTGAGCTTCAGTCATTTATTTTTGAAAAAAGAAGGACTGTAACTTCCCAAAATACATCCCCTCCTTGATGCAATATGAAAAGATCCAACATTGTACTTCCTCCTTAGAAATTCTGGGGAAATGCATTTTGCTGCCAACGTAACATCCTTTAACGGGTCTCCTGCTGGTCAGCCCTTGTGTCCTGCTGTGACAGCCGTGACCATGTGTACAACTGATTGTTCGTGGGCAATATAAATCTGATTGGAACATGCCTGTTAATTGGTTTGAGAGCTCGATATAGACAATGCTGTCTTATAGGAGACTGTGTAGATAGGCCTAGTCATAGGGTTAATTCTGCTTGACAGCACATCAGCAGCATCTTGAGAGTAATTACCCAACTTAAGTTTTCCCACAGTTGAATTAAGATCTTCAAAGGCTTCTACATTTACAAGTATTATTAACCTATATCTGAAACATGATGTTCCCACAAGGGCTAATTTTTTCTTCCCTTTATTAAATACACAGGTTATAGGGTTCATTTGCTAAGTGCTAAGCCCTCAGAAGAATACACTACTTGTTAGAGAGAGTAAAACCTGCAGTGCACAACCAAAGCTAATGGTGCATAATGCACACATCATTGTCTGTTTGCAAAGACTTTAAAACAAGTTAAAATTTAGGTCTGGCTCCCTTCCTCTATCCCTCTCTCCCACCCCCTGTTTTCTACTTTTAAGAAAATCAAACCACTTATTCCTATGTGCAGAGTGAGTAAATTGAAGACACACACAAACAAAACCCTCCTAGGATGTTGTACAATTAAGTACAGATCATTGGATACAATACATATGACATTAATGAAACGGTATCTGCTTCAAAAATAGATTGGAAACATTCATGAATAAATTAAATGCTCTTAATGACTTTTCAAAAATGAAAATGAATGAAAACAATATTTATTTCATAGGAACAACTGTCTGCCATGATTCACAGCATATAATTTAATCCTGCTTTAAATTTATATTCTATTTTCTGCATTCATTTTGTGACTTGTCTTTTAAAATATCTTCTTTGTAACCCTATGTTGTAAAAAAAACCCCAAATTTTAAAGATAATAGTTATTATTTGGATTCAGATGCCCTTGAATGCATTAAATACTAATGTACAGAGGTATACCGTCTTGTTAAAAATGGTATTTGCTGTGGGGGGGGATCAGGCTGACAAATGGCTTTTATGGCATAAACCAGTTCTCGTAACTTACGATCTTTTTATTTTCTTTTGCAGGTCAGAAACAAAGTTTGACTCCAATTCAGGTATGTTTAGATTTACAGTGTTTTGCTGAATGTACCCTATTCAGGTTAATCTCAAAAGAGTAGTTTATCAGTTCAAGTTCAGTTTAGTTTTAAACAAACTGGGGTAGGTCAGTCTTAAAAAGGATCTTCATTTCTCACCCTCTGAAAACAGCATTATTACTGTGAAACATTTACTTTTGTTCCTTTCATTAGTTCCCCTCTCTTTACATTTTCCCAAAAGATGATCAGGAAGATGTATCTTGTGACAGGCTTTAATTGATCCAGAAAAATTATAGTACAAATAAATGATAGTACAGACTAAAGCAAATGAAGGACTGAAGTGAAGTTTGAGAATGATCACTGCTTTAAAGGAGAATGTTTTTCTTCCTCATGGACAAAGACATTTCATGGGAATTTGAAGTCAGCGCAGCCTATCTGTCAGGAAACAGATGATTTGTCATCAAATTTTCGTGACAGATGCATGTACACAACGCATGCCAGACTCGTCTGTAGAGCTCGCTTTCGGAGGTTTACCAAAAGGCAGTCTCTCTCAAGTTGTCGTTTTAAAGAATTTTAATGTGTTGTAGGGATTGGGAGGGAAGTGAAGGTCAGTCTAACAGGTTAATGTGTATCTAACAAGAAAAAAAACACAGGACAGCAAACAGGGGAACAGTTGGGGAAAAAACAGAGATCCTAATACCAGACTGTTATTTTTTCAGTTAACTATTCCTGGGTGTTCCTTAAAGCTAAACAGTAGTAAATTAAGAATAGTCTGTTGTCCTGAAACTATCTGAAATGTCCCTTGCCAGAAAAGGTCGTTCAAAATACATTTTTTGTTATGATGAAAAAGACTTTTTTAAGCAAAAAACCTGTTGTTATTATTATGGCAATTTTGTATTTAGGCCAATGTTACCTTCTATATAGTTTGCTTAATGCAGAGATTATAATTGCTTATAATGATACAAATTTTACAATATATTTTAATTGGAGTATTTATTAAATAGCGTATTTCCTTTCATCCCAGTTACAGCATGATTTGGGTTTGAAATGTGATGTATTACATTGCTTTTTCTTTCCACACTAGATTTTATCTTTGGAACTGCAGGAGAGTGAAATCTACAGCAGGAAATATTTACATAGCCACTTTGTATACTTGCGTCATCTTGCTTCTGTTGTGATTTTAGTTTGTGAGTTTGAGGTCACTTGCTTTAAATACTGCTTGAATGCACTCTGGGCTAAGATTGCTTCTTGGATCTTGACAAAAACAGTATTACATGGTAGGGATAGCTTCACATGTTGTCTGCTGTTACCCTCTTTCTTTTAGTAAAGTCACCAAAACTAGAGTGTGGAGCAGCATGTCAAATTTGAGGTAATGGCCTCAAGTTGCACCAGGGGAGGTTTATATTGGATATTAGGAAGGAATTCTTTACTGGAAGAGTGGTCAGGCATTGGAACAGGCTGCCCAGAGAGGTGGTGGAGTCACCATCCCTGGAGGTGTTAAAAAAATGAGTAGATGTGACCCTTCGGGGCATGGTCAGGAAGATGTTGGGATGAAGGTTGGACTTGATGATCCTACAGGTCTTTTCCAATTTAAATGATTATATGATTCTAAATGTCTCACCTGTCTGTTGAGGGGAAAATGGTCTCTGCAGATCATCGATTTGCTTGGTGGATTAAGCTACAGTTTTCAGACTTCCTCTTTTGAAGCAGCTCTCCTGTTAGGTGCACTAGTCTGTGTGCCCCTCGCCTTGGCAGTGAAGGCAGGGTATGGTATTTCCTAGGGAGCACAGAGCAGCAATAACAGTTTGGCACTATGGCAGCTGTGGTGAACGCCTGCTCCGTGTCACCAAGCCTCTGTGATTGGACTCTGTAGGGTGAGCATGATCTTTTCAATGTCTCCTCTTTGTCTGTGCAGGCTCCACAGGCTTGCAGTCCTTGAGCTTGGGTCTGTGTTCTGGGCACAGTTTGTCTCTTCCTTCTCACACAGGGGTGTTGGAAAGCCTGGCTGCCCAAACACCAGAGGACTAGAGTTGCTCTCCCTGCCCTGCTCTTCTGAAGGCACTCCTTAGGCACTCTTCTTACAAGGACAGAGCTCTGGCTCTGTGAATGCTTGATGTGATTTTATCTCCCCAAGAGCACAGAGCACACAGAGGTTGCGGAAGGATGATGTGGGGCCGGGGGACAGGGCTCAGTGGTGGATGCGGTAGAGTTAGGTTAGTGGTTGGACGCAATGATCTTAAAGGTCTTTTCCAACCAGAGTGATTCTGTGATTCTTATTTGGAAGTAAAGACCATTTACAGGAGACTACACAAAAATGCATAAATGTAAATGAACAGTAAAAGACCCGAGGTCTTCTTTATCTCCAGTTTATTTTACTGCACCTAAGTATTATCTGGATGCGCACCAGAATTCTCTGCAGCAGGTGATTAACATTATTTTGCTGAGTGTCAACATCAGCAGGTACCATGAACATCAAAGTACTTTGTATACCATCAGGGATACAGTACAGGAAGGTCTGGGGCTGAGGAGTTTCTTCGATTTATTCGTTCTTTTTCTGCAGAGCCTCACATTCGTCTTCTGCTTGTGGTCCCTTTCACATAAATCCCTGGGCAAGTTTTCAGTTGTAATAGTTTCAGGCTTTCCTGTCATGGAACCCTGGCCACTTCCAAGGTGTTTAACGCTCCTCACCTGGTGATCCATTGTGGATTGCCATTGTGTATGGCTGGCCAGGCCAGCCTGGGCTCCCTGGGCTCATTTTATTCTTTGCCCCAAATGCTGTACTTGGAACTGAAAATGACTGAGGTTTAAGTGCCTCAGTCTCATCAGTGCTGCTTCTTTCAGCACAGGCTTCAGGTAAAAAACAAGGGTAGATATTAAAAGATGGTAGAAAAAACAGATTAAGCACACAACTAAAATAGCATTTTAAGAAAGAAGAAATCACAGAAACTCCATAATCTCAAAGCGCATTTCATGGCCAGCAGCACCATATCTTTGTGAAAAGTACAGCAGCCTTCCTTTTACAGGAACAGTACTCGGTTCTTCTACCAAGAAGTTTTCCTTGATAGTCAGATAGTGCAAGCACTTAAGAGTAATCTTTTGTTCCCAGTATATGAGAACAGAGAAGTGGAGATACTGAGGTCAAGTCAACATGTATCATCCAAATAAAACATCACTGTTTTTGTTTCCCTTTCAAAGAGTTTGCCCTCTCTTTCCAAAAGCAGAAAATAAGCCCAGACCTCCTGCTGCCTCTGCATGAACAGGAGGTGTGTAGGCAAGGAGTGGAAGGATGCATTGGTGATGGCAGAGAGGCATCCTCGTTAAAAAATCTTTCTCTAGTATGGAGAGGTGCAGTGCCCTATGCAGAACCATGTCCTGCATAACACGGGCCTTTGAAGTGTGTAAATGTAGCGTTGGTTTTAAAAAGACTGCTGCCATTTGACACCAATGACTCTATATTTATGCAACCTTGAGTTCCTTGGAGACACGTTAAAGTATTTTCATATCCCTCATTTCGTTTTGAATTCCCCAGATTGTGATTCCTGAGTAAAGCAATGATCCCGCAAACTGGAACAAACATGCTTTGTTCTAATTTATCTCATGTTACTCAAAACAAGTCAGGTGTTGAATGCGAGAATGAGGTAATTTTATTCTAGAATGAATGTTTTCTTCCAAGGAGCTGTTCTACAACGTGTCGCATGCTCTAAATTAACCCTAATGCTAATTCCAGTTAACTTACAAGTCTAGCTGTGCCCTTGTTAAGCATTTATCAGTGCTTGCTGTACTTGTCTTTCCTAGAAATATTTGTGAAGTATTGGAGAATTAAAAGAAGTCTTTCTGAAGCAATTACAAAGTCTGGAATACAGCTTTAAAAGTGCCCAGTAGGCTCACTGTAAATGTAACCCTGGAAATGTTGTTCAACACTGAAATATTAGGCAAACATTGTCAAAAAAAGATTAATTTGAACTTGAGCGTTAACTTAAAAGAAGGCTGTAGAATTCCTATAGTGATGATCAGGATTTATCATATAAATAGCTATAACATCTGTAGGGGACACACATTCTTCATATCGTGACTAACAGTTCCATCTGAGAAACTTCTTTTTCTCTGCTGATTCGTTGTAAGTCTACAGCTGGCAAAATTTCTGTCTCAGAGACCATGGGGTTAGCTTCATGCTGTTAGAAGATCTTACAAAATGAAACAAATTTGCTTTCCTGTCATAATATGATGAATTTTGCTGGTACTGAAAATAGATTTTTTTCTAAAAAAAGTACTTGAAAGCAAAAAAGGTTGTAGGAAAAGTATTTTTTTTCCCCTCAAAATTTGTTAGGGAACAAAGTAAACCACAAAACCCACATCTGAAACAATTTTGTTCTAATTATTAGTATTTTGGTACTGTCTAAAATGCTTATTGTACTATGTGCTTGGTTAGCAAATTTTGGAATTTAAGAATGCAAAAACTTTATTGGAATAATGAGATAATGAAAGATTTTTTTTTTTTTGATTTAGAGAAAAACAGGTCTTCAGAACAGGAAGAATTTGTAGGTCTCAAAAGCTGTTGCTGAACACTGTTAATCCCACTTTAGTAACAGAAAAATGAGCATAGAAAATGCAAATAACTGTCTCAGCATGCCTGCTGGTCACCAGTGAATGGTAATGGTGAGTTTCCTACTGCCTGCTGGGAGGGCTGGAGTGTTCTTGGGGCATCTCCTGTAATATTTGGTGTATTCTGCATGTCACTGTGGAAGCGAGCCATGTGATATTCAAGTGATAGTGTTGGCAGTGAAATTGTGAAGGGGAAGACATTTGAGTTTTGTTCTGTGTTAAAAAGAAAGGACAAATCCCCAGACAATACATGTGGCCTCCAGTGGCGTCCCTTTCACATATGTGTCACTCAGGCAGTGGAATGGAGGAAGTCAGAGAGCGCAGGGTGCAATAAAGTGACAGTTGGGGAAGCCCCATGTTGTAGAAATGCATCTGTGAACTGGCAGAAGAGAGAGGAGTGCCCAGGGGCACACAGAGCCTTCAGCTGTGTTCGTCATCATTCGGTATGCTGTCTTATCGCTTCTCTCAAAAAAAGAGATGCATCTCCAAAACCCATTCTTCTGTCTCCCTGCTTCTATACAGATCAAATGAAATCTAGAGGTTACCTATGTGATTTTTTGTCATTGTCTGTGTCAATACTTTGGAAACATTCCAATTAGTATCAGAAATTAAGCTGTAATAGCTGCCCATGCAGCTAGAGCCTGTCCTGAGGGACAGCTACACATGAGCTTTTGTTGGATCCCTGCTGCCCCAGCAGTCAAACACAAAGCGAGTCAAGGAGCTCCTGACAGTTCCTGGAGTTTCCTTTGCTTGCCTTGTCTGCACTCGCAGCGTCAGCCAGCGACTCCACAGGTCACTTCTCCTCTCAGCATATCGCTTTTTCCACCAGAATGAGTGTATCCCCCTGTCTTCAGCACTGCTCAGTGCTGCCACCCCTCTATCCCCATCAGAGTTCCCATCCTTCCCTTTCTCACCTTACTGGTATCATTCCCTTAATGTGGCCCCTTAGAGGTACTAACTTGCTAGGCTGCATGATTCAGCACAGGTGCTAGGGAACGGTCGAAGAAAATTAGAAGGTTGGGGGTGGTCAGATGTTTTCCTCTCATAAATTTGTCTTGGCTACGCTTCCAGATGTTCAGCAATAGACTTTCCAAACTCTTGCTATCAGCCCTGGTTTCCCCAAGCCTGTCATCAGTCCCATTATATGAAAGTAACTGGTACAACTATTAAGAGCATAAGGAACTCTTTGCCCAAGTGAGAAATGAAAACCAAAAGGTATCTTGAAAGTGAGCATGTCTTACTGACCCTTGCTACTAGGGAAACCCAAAAGAAACTTGCCTTGCCTGAAACAACAGGTCCCTGAAGCAGCAGGGATATCATCCATCAATTGATTGGATCACAATTGATACAGGGATATCATCCACAATTGATTGGTTCTGCAGATTAACAAATCAATTCCTAAATTTTATTGATGTCAGCTTCTTCACCCATGTTGTGATAGAACAGAGAGGAGAAGAGACATTTGATGTTCATAACAAAATCATATTGACATGTTAATCAGTCACCCTACAATGAGGGTATTTAATTAGAAAACCTAAAAAAATTGCTTGCACAGTCTGTAACAGGGAAAAGTGCACAATTAATAGATATGCTGAAGAACAGGGGTGCTCCACAGCATTTTGGATGAAGCAGATGACCTCTCCAGCGTCTCTTTCAACTATAAGGAATTATTTCCTTCTCTCTGGCCACCACCAGCATGTGGATTCTTGAAAGGGTGCGTGAGCAGGCACAGAGAGACAGTGGGAGACAGGAACTACACAAACAGAACAGTAGGCCAGATTATCTCACTTGTCACTCTTCAGTGCTGTTTTGTTCTCAGCATTAACAACTCTACAAGAAGATCATTAGGGGTGCAATGGCTGGAGAGCATGGTCTCTTACATTTGTTTAGCAGCAAGATGAGCATTGAGATTCAGATGCCAGCTGAACCATCTGTTGAATGTTTTCAGGACCATACTGTGATGTGAGTTGGAGGATAGGTGGGCTGAGATATCTCACTGGTACATCTCAGTGAACCATGTCGTGGTAAATGGACCCATTATTTTGAAATGTCTTTTTAAGTCAGCTAAAAAGAACTACAACTCCCATGAATCATCAGGGAGTTCTCCGGAAACAGGAAATCGGAAGCCGTGTTATCAGACACGGAACCGCCTGAGTCTGCCGGCCGAGTGTCGTTGACCCACCATCGCCACACATCGGGAAAGGGTAGAACCCGATATATACTCACACGCACACACCACACCACACCAGGTTGACTAAAGGGGAGTGAGTGAGTGGGCATGGCGTCCTTTGATATTGTAATATTTCCATAGAGTAAATGCAGTTTCATTTGAATATATTTGGTAATAAACTTCTTAAATGCTCATCGATCTCTGTGGTTGCCTACAAGCTTGTTGGGTAGTATCTCGCTTTGCCCTCGATCCTCTTTCCCTTTTGGGAGGCAGTACGGACGCTGGCGCCCGGACCGCAACATCTAGTTAGAACAGGCATTAACATATCTGTCAGCTGGGTGTTAGAAGACAACTTCTGGGTAGCTGCTGGCTCATTGCAATTGTAATTTTCCTACAGTCTTAAACACTGTGGTAACTTACAGGAGCCATAGTAATTGAATAAAAGGCTATATTTTTGCATAAATGTTTTAAGGTCTAATGGGGATAAATTATTTCATTTATTGAGCAGCTGAATTATAACATTCCTCGCTCTGACTCTGTGTATCTTGATGTTAAGCCTGACAACAAACTGGCAATTCTGAAAATACAGTGCATACCTATATTCTCTGTTGAGTAAGGGTGAATCTGGAACCAAAAAGAAAAGGTAACAAGAAACATAATGAGCTAAGATAAAGAAGTTCCGATAATAATAATAATAATATCAAGAAATAAGTGTAAACAGATGGTGAATAATATCTATTTGGGGTGGTTTTTTTGCTTCAATGAACACTTTTAAACAGTGACTATTGGTTTAAAATGCCACTTAAAATAATTTCTGCAAAAGGAAAGGTAAAAAGTAATGCTGTGTGGTCATTTGGTTAATCAGTAGAATTGACAGCTTGACAAATCTCCCTTGTCAAATGAAGCTGCAACAGATACTCCCCAAGCTCTTTACATTTCATGACATTTTAATTCCACCTCCAAAATGTGTAATAACAATGTAGTTTTCCTCTTGTAAACACCTCAGGTGAACACACATATAGCTACTGTGACACCAAAAATAGTGCTTTGCTCTCAACAATGCAGAGAATTCACTGCAGTCAGCAGTTTGCACGCGACAGCCTCATGTCCTTCTGTGTAAGATATCTGTAATATTTTACCACTGTTGCAGCTAATGAAATAGTAATGGTCTGTTCTGATTTTTTCATATGATACGCACATTTGTTCTTAAACATAAAGCCTAAAAGTAGGTCTAGTCTTACAGGCTGGCTTCTAAATAATCAAGATTCATGCCACCCAGCATATGTATTTGAAATGCAGGACAGTATGTCATGACTATGCATGGATAGCCTTCTAACATTAAAATGCAACCAAACAAGTTTAACACAACAGTAGCAGGACAAGTTTCACAGTCCAAATAGTCTTCTGTTCATCTCCTTAGTCTGTCAACCAACTGCTTCAATTGTTTGTAGAAAAGACCATAAGGTTTTCACATTGAAAGTTAATAAGAATGTAAATCTAAAAAGCAAAGTGTAACTGAAGTGGCAACTTTGGAGCTGTAACCAAAAAAAGGTGGCATTATGGTTGTTGAAACATGAAAAAATTATGAAAATGATAACTATTGTTTAATTCTGGCCAGCCTCCATGTTCTGCAGCTGATAGCCTTTACCTTGGCAAGCTCAGATGTGATTTTCACTAAACTAAAAGTTCATTTTGCAGTTTACTTCACAATGAAATTTATTCCATGAAATATAGAAGGCAAAAATAAGCTGTTGTAGAAAACTGGTAACTCCAGAAGTTTAGGTTTCAGTCTCAGCTGAAAAGCATTACTTCATTTCTAACTGATTGTAAATAGTTACCTCTGGAAGGAAGAAAAGATGTCTGTGAATTCCTAACCTTCAGTTTTTATTGATCAGTACTAGAAAAATAATGCAAAATTGTAATTTCTTTTACACTTTTCCATCTATTCTTTAAAAAAAAAACAACTTTCATTCATTCAGAATAAAGACTGGATTAGAAGCAACTGTAATATAAAGGCAGAGGGATGGGAAGTAGGGCAAAAGATTGAGAGATACAGATGTTGCCATAGCATAGACTTTCAGTAAGTGTTCATTTTGGAAGATGGGATCAAAAAAAATCCCATCTTTATCTTAAAGATATTATAAAGATCAGGAGGAATCAACAATTGATTCAAACCAGTACAAAATATCTTTAAATTACATTAACTGAGACTAATTAATTGGTTTATTTTGCAACTTCTCAGAAAAAAAAGGTTATTTACTTAGTATAAAAGTGGAAATGTTTGGAAGGATATGCTTCGTTCATAACTTACTTTAGAAAGTCCTTGTGTACCTTCTTGAGCATAAAACTCATCTCAACTTTAAATATAGATTTACCCATGTATTATATGTATTATTTTAATCATGGCCCATTGAAGGGATTTTATTCCAACCCCAAAGCACTCCTACAGTATTAGGAATGGACTAAAAACAGATGAACCTTCAACCTTTTCCCATATCAAAAGATGGATTTTTAGAAGCAGTAATCAAGTCTGAAAGTAATTATGACAACTTCACTTGCATGAATAATGATTAATATATTCTACAATCATGTACGTGCACCTTGTCCTCACTTTTGTTTGAAAACTGATTTCTTCTGAATCTGAAATAATACTCACTGGGGAAAAAAAAAAAAAAAAGGTTTTAAAAAAAAGGTTTTTTTTTTCCAAAAAACCCCAAACCTTTTTTTTTTTTTTTTGTGGGAAGCAAACATTTTGTTTTTACTCTAATGCAAAGTGAAACCCAAGGTCTTTACAAAATATTTGTACCTTTACCCCCAAAACAATAATCCATTCTGCAGCAGCCTATTGGATAAAGCCTCTTTTCTGAAATGCGAGAGTCCTCAGTATACAGGATTTGGAACAAAGACATAAACTTGGATTTCTTGCATTTCAGGTGCTAAAACATGGTGCTGTTTTGCTATTCTTTCTTATCCAGAAATTTCACCCAGGAGCTGCAGAACTCACCTTATCAAATATGTACGACAAGCATTTAAACATTTGTGGAAAATTTAATTTCTCATAAAAAGCAAACATCAATAACCACTCTAAGTTTGAAAGTACATTTTTATGTTTACAGTTGTATGGTTATGTACAGTTAGGTCTGGAATCTAAAATGCATTTGCTCTTTATACACACTGGTGTTAGAGTAAACCCTGTGATTTTCAGGTAACTTACCCTTTCTATCACTATTGAACACTTTGTGTAGAGGTTTCTGTCAATCAGTGTCAAAACTCGTAAATGCAGACAGAGAGTTGGCTATCCATTGGAGATATGGAGCAATGGAGAATTTATTTTAGTAGCCCTTGCCTTTGAGAAGAAATTCTGAGAACATCTTTTAGGAATGTATTTACTATGTATTTGTGAATCTGAAATATTGATTGTATCTAACACCTGAATGAAACATTCAGTAATTTCTTTTTATCATGCTAAACTGGATAGAGTGACAGCTCAGAAGCTACAAGACAGTCTTTCTTCCTCCAGTAGCACTTGTGTAATACAGTGCTTACACTTTATTGACAAAGTAAAGCACTTTCATAGACAGTACTATTAGATGCTGAAAAAATATTATGTTACGGAGGAAAGAAGTTATGGCAAGGACTCACAGACAAATTAGTGGAAGACTGCAGTCCCTTCAGGGCTTCAACAGTATGCCTCTCTGAATCACAATACTTCCTCTATGTCTTGCTGAAGTTGGTAGTGATACACAATACAGCTGAGTTCTAGCAAGGAACCAACAGACCTCCTTCCGTGAGAAAATAAGTACGTAAACAGGGATTTTATAGAAAAGTCAAACACTGGGGGAGAGAAGGGTGAATGGAGAGCATGAAATGAAGAAGCACTTAACAGATATGATATACATAGAAAAAAAAAAAAAAGGTAGAAAAGATGCTGACTCTAGGAAAGAATTAAGTGAAAACAAAATGCTGACATTTGGTTCTTCAGAGAAGACAATTCTGGTTCTCTATTTTTATTCTTAAAGTCAATCCCTTAAATGCCTTCTGCATTTAGTGAGATTTGGTATTACAAGAATTTATGGCCAGCACTGCAAAACTTGGATTTCTGAGTGTCTTTATGCTACTAATTGATTCCACTGTTATCAAACAGACTACTCATGTCAGAATCGATGGTCCTATATACATTCTGAGGAAGTATTGTAGGACTTGTATGAGATTTATAAAATATTTCTTGTTTACCACAATGGCATATTAGAATTAGTAATGTTTAAAGAATATCTGGTTAATTTTGAAGAAATCTATGAAATTCATGTATGCTATCCACTAAGCTTTTGTGAACAAATTATTTTCTAACACAGAAGCCTTTGAAAAAAATGCTGGGAGGGCTATTTTCAAGCAGTCCAAAAGGAACCTATTATTATTATTTAAACAGAAATTCTAAGGAAGAAATAGATACTCAGAAAATTCAAAGCAGTTCACAAAAAATCAGGCTACAACTTTCTAATTGTAAAGGAAAAAGCTGTCAGAATCCAGCCCTGAGTACATCTTTTCCCTTGCACGTTTTCTTTTGGTTTTGTTTTGTGGTGTTCTGTGTGGGCTTTTGTTCTGTGTCAACCGACAGATGAGTAAGTAGCTAGGATTAAACAAAATTGCCAGGTATACAGCACAAGTAATTTATAACAATCAAGGTCTCTAGGTACACCAAAAATGAAGAATTCTTCTAGTAAAGAATTTACAGTGTAAAAAGGTAGCATTAGTGTCACAGAAAGATTAGATAGTTAACAGTTCTTAGCAGCAAAGTGCTACCTTTATAAAGTTCTTCTCAGCTTCATTAATCTAGTCCGTGACAGAGAGGATTTGGAGCAGCAAGGGAGCTCTATGAAGAATATGTAGACTATTACTGTTCTGCCATTACTGCTGATGCACTGTTGGGTTATCACGCCATGTCTCTTTCATCTTTTTATCATCTTTACATGCCCTATAGCTACTGCTACATTACATTTAATCATCTTGAACAGCTTGAATGTCAAAAAGTTAAATAGTTTTATCTATCCTTTTTTTTACTTTAACAATATGCAACTTAACAGCACCTGTGCTGAGCTCGTTAGAGCTATTGACAGGTTTTGTGCCACCCTGTGCTGGTGCCCTCACCATTCTTATGATCATGTGATACATTTATGCACTATTAAACCTATGGAAGGTGATTTATTGCAGCCATGATCTTCCTTTGATACATTCTGCCATCTAACTTGTCTCTCACTAATTACTTAGGTCTTACTCACAGTTTGTCCATACACTGTCTATAGCTGAAGAGAGAACAAATAATAATGTAATCAATCCGCCATCTGTAAAGCTAGTGCCTCAGATTTTTTTAGAATAATTCATCTATTATTTTATCTATATTAAAAGCTTAATTCAGAATTTCTTATCCAAACATTCCAGTTTCAAGCCTGTCTATTTCTGATAATTACAGTATCAAGTACAAATTGTGTTCAAGAAAGATGAGTTCAAATGGCAATAGATGTTGCTAGGATGATAAAAGGAATAGAAAATGTATCTTATAGGAAGGGTCTAACAGAATGCAACTAGATTCACAAAGTAAAGGGCAGGAGTGAGAAAGAGTATCTTTTATAATCCACTGGGAATGAGGCAGATCCTTGAGTTAAGGAACTCTGAGAAAATCTATAAGGAGTTTCTTTCTATGAAGCAATAGTTAAAACTAATGATAAATAAGTTGAAAATAATTCTTTAATTGTCTTCCAGAGGGAAGAAAATTATGACGTTTAAGCTTAGAAAGAAGTAAGGTTTTAAAAGAATTGTTTTCCATGGTTGCAAGCAGGAACAGGAGGTGGATTTGATTATCCTAATTCCTGTCATATTTCCATTGCTTTTAAAATTTTTTTCCAACTTTTCCAAATAACATGGAAGGAAACCATCCTGCTTCCTTGCCATAGTAACCCAAAGGTTTTAAACCTTTCCAATTTAAAGGATTAGTCTCTTTGACTGCCTCCATCAATATACTTCCAAATTTTTCAGGTTGATGCAATAGACTCTGAAAGTATCTTTGTGACCTTTCCAACATTAAAATGTTTTCAGATCCGGTTGTGCAGTCAGCTAGCCTCAGCAGCACTGAGCAACATAAGATTTGCTGTGCTGGTCAGGCAGATGTACCTGTTGGCTATTGTACCAACTCTGGCATTGCACCTCTGGCATCCATGCCCAACACTGGATGCTTCAGCTCTACTGCACCACTGCTTCATTTTCATTTTATTTCTGTACAGAGAAAAAAGGAATGGTACAAATTTGCAGCTGTTGGATGAACTACTCATGGTAGAAAGTCTGAATCTTCTCAATGGGCAGATAATCTCCTGGAGCATTTATACCTGTGAAAGTAGCTCAATCTCATTAAGCTGCTATTAAGAACTCCACACCTGGACTCCTGTGTCCAGTTCTGGGTTCTCCAGAATCCAGTGAAGGGCATTCAGTGAGATAATTACAGTAATGGAGGATCTCTTCTATGAGGAAAGCCTGAGAGAGCTGGGACTGTGCAGCCTGGAGAAGGCTCACGAAGGATCTCAATGTGTACAAATATCTGAAGGGAGGTTGTGCAAAACATGGAGCCAGTCTCTTCTCAGTGGTAATGAAGTGCTGGGGCCTGAGTTGTGGGCCCCAAGTTGGAGTTGACCTGTGGATGAGTCACAACCTAGCAGAATGTTT
>JAVSBS010003850.1:7127-83238 GCA_033124195.1 Coracias cyanogaster | reverse complement strand
GAACGGAGCTGCCTCTTAAAGAAACCTGATACTCTAAGAATCCTAAATGCCTCCCACTGCCGGGGAAGCCTGAACCCGAGCACAGTGGAGGAGGGAAAAAACCGACGCTGTGAGAGGGGCACCAAGCCAAGCTGCTGCCTGCCCCGCATCAACGGCACCGCTCCACGCTGAGGGCATTGTGCCTAAAACCAGAATAAATTACAGCGAGAAGCTGTTGCTGGCATTGCCCCAAGCTGGGGGCGCCACACCGAAGAAGCCACGCCATTCCAAACTAGCGCCATACTGAAGAAGCTGCACGCCACCACCGAGTTGTGAGCCGCATGCCGCTGCCGAAAAATTGTGGCAAAAGCTGTCATCATCATTGCCATCAGAGAGAGACTCCGATCGCACCGAAAAGCTGGCAAGTCTCCATCATCATCGGAACCACCCGAGTCCACTGGCCGAGTGTCGTCGACCCGAACATTGCCACACACCGGAAGAGGGTAGAACCCGACATCTACACACACGCACGCACCACACCACACCAGGTTGATTAAGGGGGAGTGAGTGGGTGGGCGCAGCGTCCTTTGACATCGTAGTATCTCCATAGAGTAAATATGGTTTTGTTTGAATATATCTGGTAATAAACTTGTTAAATACTCATCGATCTCCATGGTTGCCTACAAGCTTGTTGGGGTAGCATCTCGCTTTGCCCTCGATCCTCTTCCCTTTTGGGAGGCGGCACGGACGCTTGCGCCCAGACCGCAACACATGTGCTTATAACAGCGCTGATCTGTGGTAACTGATCATCACTCTGCTCTTATATCTCTTGTAAAGGACAGCAAGAGTTGGTCAAATTATTTCAACATACAGAACAATGTTTTAATTTCTGGAGAACTGATTAATAATGTTGTAAGCACGCCGGCAGTCTTCCTCATCTAGGATTTTTAAAGAAGGCAGTCAGCTGCCAGAGGACTTGGTGTGCAACTTTCCAAATTCTAATACTGGCTTTGCAGCTGCTCCCACTTTCTCGGTTCATCTTACTTGTATCTGGGCTGGGCTATTCCTTGCTATCATTTAGATGATTCTTCTCAGTTGTTAGAGTATTTTAATAGGAAGCCTGTCCACTTCCCCTCTACTCTGCCCTGGTGAGATGTCACCTGGAATACTGCATCCAGCTCTGGAGCCCCCAGCACAAGAAGGACGTGGACCTGTTGGAGTGTGTCCGGAGGAGAGCCATGAAAATGACTAGAGGGCTGGAGCACCTCTGCTATGAAGATAGGGTGAGAGAGTTGAGGCTGTTCAGCCTGGAGAAGAGAAGGCTCTGGGGGGACCTTATAGCGACCTTCCAATACCTGAAGGGATCCTATGAGAAGGCAGGGGAAGATCTGTTCTCAAAGGTCTGTAGGACAGAACAAGGGGTAATGGCTTTAAGCTAGAAAAGGGTAGATTTAGATTAGACATGAGGAAGAAGTTTTTTAATATGTGGGTGGTTGAGCACTGGAACAAGTTGTCCAGAGAGGTGGTGGAAGCCCCATCCCTGGAGTCATTGAAGGTCAGGCTTGATGGGGCTCTGAGCAACCTGACCTAGTTAGAGATGTCCCTGCTTCTTTTAGGGGGGTTGGACTATGGGGCCTTTAGAGGTCAGATTTATTTAGGAGAAATTATTTATCTTTCTTTCTAAGCACTAAAGACAATCTTTTCTATTTTTTATTTCATTTTAACTAGCTAAGAAAGGCTGTCTTTAAGAAACAATTCAGCAAAAGTAGTCTGAAAAGACATTAATAATATATAAATCATGGTTTTATTACATGGAATTGGAAAGTGGTACTCAGTTGAATTATAAAGTAGATTGCCTGGGGAGTTTTTGTTTGTCATAAGTGTATCTGCTCCAGATAGGCTTGGTCTGTTGGGGACTTAGTCTGCTGTTAGTCAGCAAACTGCTCTTTTAAGTTAGCAGTGTAACATCTTTACTGTTCTGGGGGGTTGGATTTCCTAAGTACAAAAATGTTGTGATTCTTGCTTAGACCTGTAAATCATTGTGCAGTTTCTTACTGAGCAAGGCTACCTAACTACTTTTCAAGAGCTACTTGCATTGCAGTCTTGTTCAGTGAACAAAGTAGATGATTTTTGGCGATACCCTTGAATTATCCTATACTTACAAACTTCATAAAGAGTTTTTCTGTTTCTTTTAAATGAACGTTCATTCAGTCAAATGAGAATAATAGAGTCATTTAGGTTGGAGATGATCTTAAAGGTCTTTCCCAACCTAGATGATTCTAAAGGATTCTCATTTGACTGAATGAATGTTCATTCATTCTTACAAGTTAACCCTATTATGACTGTCATCGTTAACTTTGCCATAGGCCCATTTCATTAGCCAAAAATGAAGTATGTGTGGGAGAAGCCACAAGAATGGACAAGCAGGGAGGTTTCTGGTCACAGCTGTGGCTCATTGAGCTGGTTACATAGCTCAGATGCAACTTACCCACACCATGTACAGCTCCAGTCAGTTGAATTGTTTCGTTGCTTTATTAGTACTTTATTCATTTAAACCATGAAATGGGGAGGGGCGGAGGGAATTCCCTGTCTGCTTTGTCATTTGGAAGATGAACTTTTTTTTGTCATTTGTAAGTGGAGTGTTATGGCGTTGTGCATCATGTTTTGAAAAATAGCAACGTGAGGCACAGTTTAGCTCACTGCTTGGTGCTGGGAGACAAGAATTCTGTTGGATACAAGAATACTTCACATCTCTACTGTCTTCTGGTGCAGAAGCTATCATCATGCATCTGGGTTTATATAGGGAGCTGGGATGTGCAGGTTTGGACATAATTTGGATAGCTGCTTCATATTTTTAATGTTGTATGAGCACCTGCTGGTTCTGTACCCTGTTCCAGCATGTCTGACAGCTCCGCGACCTTGGGCAAAGTACTTTTTCCCTGTGCCTTTTTCCTCCTGCCCATTTTCTGTCTAGTTTTTTTATATTGCAAGGCTTTTCAGGAAAACTGCTGTCTCTTGCTATTAAGCATGTCCAAGACCTAGTGCAGTGGAAACGCCTTCTCAGCTGAGATCACTTCTTAGGTCCACTATAAATCAAATCATGGGTGTCCTTTAGAAAGTGTCTCCCTTGAGACTGAGCAAATGAATTTCTGAAAGAAAGAGTCTCTGGAACACAATGTAAAAGGCAGCATGTAAATATATTCAACTGAATTAGAGTTTTTCACTCTGCCTACACAGTCACCCATACCACAAAACACAAACAAAAGAGATCCTAGTAAGATGTTTGCTAATATATACTGTATTTGGTATAATCTGATGCATTCTCAAGACAATTTTTTTTCCCTCCTTAAAAAGTAAGTCTCTTTTTAAGCTGCACCTCCCTCCCAATATGCCTGAATTAATTCTGAATCAGTAAGTTCCTTGTTTATTCTAGAAGACCAAGTTGAGTCTCCAGGTCTTCACCCTTCAGGAAAGTTCATGAAAGTATCTTTAATTCCCTTTTCCTTCATTCCTATTCACCTGAAAATTCCTCTTGCTCTCTTTTCTGGTCACTAACAAAAATGTTAATCTTTTATTTGGCTGCAGGCCAAGCAGCTGAGAAGGTTGGGTTGAGGCCTTTTCTTGATTTAGGCAGTGACTAAGACTGTTCTGGGAAATCAAATGCTGACTCAATAGTTCCTAGACCCTTCTTTGGGTAGACCACTGCATTGATCATCCTACGAAAAGGCATCCCTTGCTCCTCATAAGGCTTTATATTCTGGCTCTTTGAAAACAGACAAGGTCAACAGAGAGGGAGCAGAGTGTAAGGTGGCAAGATTAGTGGCCTCTGTGAGATACTAAAATCCAGTTCCTACTTGGCTTCTTGTGGAGGAAGGAAGTTTCTCTGTTCATGTGCTGCCCTACTGAATCAGGAACATGATGAAAAATGTGGCTCCTTAGCTGAGGATTGTTACCACTTTTTCATCCCCAAAGTCTAGCAGCTGCTTCATGTTGGCTTTCGAGTTTCACAGTAAAACCAAATCAAACCAAACCAAACCTAACCTACCTCCCTATTTTTGGCTGAGGGAGAAAAACTGCTTAGGATGCTTTCCTTCAGCCATCCTGGCTCTCCCTTCCCACCCTGGGAGGAGTCCAGAGCTCCAATAAGGACAGCAACAACTTAAGACAGCAACAGCATCATTTCAGTTGTGACAATCTGGAGGTGCTTGGCATTGCTGTGACCTCCTCAGAGGAAATCTAGAGCTGTGTAAAACCACTGGGACAGGCACCACACTGCCAGCCTCATCAGCCTCTGGGATAGAGGAGAGGGCCAGACCACAGTGGCATTTGGTGGGTGCCCTGCCTCAGCCCCCGTACAGTATGTGTCAGATGGCTCCTTTGACTTCAATAGCCAGACTTTGACTTCTGTAGCTGAACACCAGGCAAAGAGTCTACTGACGTGTTTTTTGCCTGTGTGCCTTGATGAATTTAACAGGACAGGATGGTTGTGGTCAATGTGTCCACTCTTTTTCTCATTATTTTCTTACTACTATAAAGTACATTTTTCTGTTCAGGATTTTTGGCAATGTCTCATTAAGCACAGTATCTTTTGTGTCTGAGTGCATGTTGTGCAAAATCACACATCTTCTGTTTTGATTAGCATGGTTGATGGGGTTATGAATTTGAATAAGAAAGAGGTGCAAGCTGCTTTTGTTTCTTCCCTCTGGACTTGTCAAAGAGAAAAAAAAAACCCTTAACATCTTTTCTGTACAAGATGATGAGAATGATATCATATAGTACTAGTTGAAACTGGAGGAAATCTGTTGTTTGAAAAAAAAATCTGTTTCATGTCATTAGACTGTACAAACTAGCCAAGTGACAATTGTTAATGACAGGAGATTCAATAAAGATTAGAATTTTCCCTGGTTTCGTTTCATTGATATACTGCTGTAAATTTATAACAAGTACAAAACCATACAAAAAGATGTCGGCTCTTACTATTTCACATTTTAGTCTCTTATCAAAGCTGATTTCAAGTTTTTTAGTACTAGAAGTAAAGGGGAAAATGCAAGCTGCTTTTAATAAAACTGGAATGTTCAGTGATCACCATCAAAATCTTTACAGTGTTGGTCTGAGTATGAAGGAAAGAAGATTAATTTGTCCTTTGTAGACTTAATTTAGTGGCAACCACAGCTTTTAAGATGTAATGGTAGACAAGTTTGTGTCGTACCACTGCAACTGCCACTGTACATGTGAACACCCATCTGCTTAGGATTAAGTCCTAAGTCAAAACACCAATGAGGTCTAATGCTGCCAGTTTGTCAGACACAATTTGCACTGAGTTTTGTGCAAGTACGAGCAGCACAATCAGTTCTTAAGCCAGACGACAGTGAATTAAGTTACAAGGGCTGAAAGTATTTCTGCAAGGAAAGAATTGCATCCCTATGTGATCTGATCAGGAGTCTTAGCAACCTTGTTTTCCATCAGGGGCTGAATTACCATTCTCTATTGTTTGGTATAGCATTGCCATGCCTGCCCATTGTTCTTTACAGAGTAAGTGGTCCCAGCCTATTCATGAGCCATGGCCCAAGTGTCTGAACAATTGGAGATTGGAGATCTGTATGCTCTTCTCCAAACAAGAGAAGAACCTATCAAGATCACAAAATTCACATTCTCAGTGTTTGGTTGTTCTGAATAAACCCTGGAGCATCTAATTTAGCACTAGTCTTTGCTCTTTACTCTCTGTAGCAATGCAGGTGCTTTGATTATTTACATAATATCCTTTCTAGGTTGTCTGTGTCTAGGTTTCACACAATCCTTGTGTGCCTGTGGAGAAACAGTAGCATTTCATTTGGAGTGTTATTTTATACAAGCTATTACGGTATCGGGAGGAGTGGGATAATCTTCTTTAACAATAACTGTCTACCTTAGCACAACCCCTGCGCTTCATCCAGAGTCATCTGGAAGAGATAATGATCCTCAGAGGGGTTCATCCCTTCTGCTGGAGAAGTCTATCTAGGGGTGCACTGAATCACCCTTTTGAGTGCCCATCAACTTTAGAGTTAGGCATGTAACTTTGATGATTAAAGTTAGGAGATGTTATCTCTGTCTGATGTGGATGTGCAGTGAGCTGGGCACGAGTGGGTGTGATCCCCAAGCGACTTTCCAGAGCTGCCACTGTGGAGGCGTAGTGGAAAAATTTCATAAATTTAAGAGGAGAGCTACACGACTCTCAAGTTCTTCTGCTGCATGTCAGTAAACCACCTGTACACAGAGCTGGCTTGCAGTGTGTTTATGGGAAAGATGAGTTTACCTGCGATGGTTTTAGTTCTGTTTCTCCTTGTATGCATTTTCATTTCACTTTTGTTTTCTTACCTTTCTTTAAAAAACCCAGATCTGCTTATGTGTCTTCAGTTATCATTACCCCAGAGAACTGCAGCAATTTTTTTCTCTTTCTCTTGAATTATGAGTAAGAAATGTCAGATGTGAAAATGTGTTTTGTAAATAGATCATTCACCAGCGTTCATCCATTCGTGGGCAGGAGGAGGAATATGTAACTGAAAGAAAGATGGCCTGAGGGTAATGAGAGTGAATAAAAAATGTTGCAAATGTATTAAATTTAGCTCCAGTCATGGCTCAAATATTAAGCTGGTCTTTGGCATGTTTCAGGAAGCATGTGAAATTTCTCAAAAGCTTAGTAGGTAGAGATTTGGCTTATTCTATGTTGCTATTCTTGAGTTTTTAGAAAGTCAAAGTCTTTTAGTCTGCGTTAACCATTCTAATCAAGTTAGGACAGCTGACACAATAAATGCAGAGGGGAAAACAGAAAGGCGCACTTTTAAAACATTATAATTTAGAAACAGAAGCATAATGTTCTTGCCTCTTACTTTTCAAGGAGGTAGTCATGAGAACAGATTTCCCATGTTTATATTCTCATTTTAAAAGTCTTTACCTATAAGATTTATGGGTTCTGAAAGTGTTCAAATACTCACTTCCATACTATTATCTCCCCTTGAGTCATTGAATATTTTTTCCCTGCCACACTCTGTATTTAAGGGATTTAAATGGAGTCCCAGCAATATGGATTCACAGAGGGGTGGGATTTAGAATGTCACTTCTCAGTGCTGATAAAATATCTTAAAACTGCTTAAGACATATTTAGGTTGAAGAGTGGTGGAAAAACGAGCTTGTGAATAAAAAACCTGCTACATAAAATACTGTGTTGAGGGCATTAGGGCTCTGGAAACAAGTTTAAAAGGCAAGAGGGGAAGATACAGCATTTCACTGAAATTTCACTCCTCCCCGCTTTCAAGGATAGTAGGAAATCCCTGACTGAAAGAGTACTGTCAGAGCTGGACTTTAGGTCATGAGTTAGTATTAGTGTTAGACTAAACTGAAGTTACATTGCCCATTGCTTACCCAGTTAGCTGTCTTTGCTGGAGAAGAGAATTATAGGAGCTCTCTTTTAAAATTGCTCTATTTTTTGTTACTATCTGCATGTCTGAGACTCTTCCCATGCTCCATAATGATGACATATCTTGGGCATACCTGGGTCTGTGAAATTGTGGTAGTATGATTTAACAGGGCTGCATTTTACTGTTGAAGAACTGCATGATGTTGAAACATATGCCAGCAGCTTAACTCCTTTGGTTCCAGGCACCACAGTATAGACCATATAAAAAGTAAGTCTCACTTCTAAAAAAAACAGAGAAATGTACATAGCAGAGCTGTAATTTTAACCGCCTTGCTCTAGTCTCTGTTAAAGTAATTTCTTTAATGATACATTAACGTAAGTTTTCATGTTCCCCTTTGGTTTCTCACACAAAGAAGGTTTGTGCCCAAAGGGCCTACTCCTGGTCAGGACGCGTAACACACCAGTGAGACTTCCCAGTGCGATATGCCCCCTCCGGGGCTCCTGTTTCTGTGGGGGAGGGAGTGAGTACCTTCCCACCTTCTGTGAAGACTACGCACAAGTCCAAGTTTGAGAACCATGTTGTCACTCATTTAGGGTGCCTGCTAGAATGGCACCCAGAATGACAAGGCAACTTGACTGTATCTGGGTAGGAGTGAGGACACAGACCTTCATATAAATGCCCTTGGCCTTAAGGTGATGTGATCTTCCTTCATCAGATCAAGGAAGGGGTGGACCATATAGAGACTCTGTCCATCCCTCCCCCCTCTACCCTCCTTTCCGCAGCCAAGCAGGTTATTGGGAAACTTCAGAAGCTGAAACTCATGAGATTTCCACTGGCACTTTGCCTCTGAGAATGTTTTTACTTAGCCACAAATGATTGAGCTTTAATGAGTTTCTCATAATTTGTATGAGCAGTAACAGTATATTTCTTTCGTTTCTCTGCCAATAGTTCTTGCATATTTTTTGAAATTTTCATAAACTGTATTTGTCAGTGCCAGGCTTAAACCTTGCACAGATGGAGATGGACAATAACATTAAAATGCCTAAGTAATCAAAGGTATTACAGCCTGCAGTTTTGATTTAGCATTTGGATAGAGTGTGACACACTGTTTCTCACAGCGTTCTTCTGGAGAAACTGACTGCTCATGGCTTGGATGGATGTACATTTTGCTGGATGAAAAATTGGCTGGATGGCTGGGCCCAAAGAGTGGTGGTGAATGGAGTTAAATTCAGTTGGTGGCTGGTCACAAGCAGTGTTCCCCAGCACTCAGTATTGGAGCCAGTTCTGTTTAATGTCTTTATCAATGATCTGGGTGAGGGGATTGAGTGCATCCCCAGTAAGTTTGCAGATTACCCTAAATTAGACGAGTGTGTTGATCTGCTTGAAGGTAGGGAGGCTCTACAGAGAGATCTGGACAGGCTGGATCAGTGGGCCAAAGCCAATGGTATGAGGTTCAACAAGGCCAAGTGCCGGGTCCTGCACTTTGGTCACAACAACCCCTGGCAATGCTACAGGCTTGGAGAGGAATGGCTGGAAAGCTGCCTGGTGGAAAAGGACCTGGGCGTGTTGGTCAACAGCTGACTGAATATGAGCCAGCAGTGTGCCCAGGTGACCAAGAAGGCCAACGGCATCCTGGCTTGTATCAGAAATAGCATGACCAGCAGGACTAGGGAAGTGATTGTCCCCCTGTACTCAGCACTGGTGAGGCTGCACCTTGAATACTGTGTTCAGTTTTGGGCCCCTCACTACAAGAAAGACATTGAGGTGCTCGAGTGTGTCCAAAGAAGGGCAATGAAGCTGGTGAAGGGTCTAGAGCACAAGTCTTATGAGAAGCACCTGAGGGAACTGGGGTTGCTTAGCCTAGAGAAAAGGAGGCTCGGGGGAGACCTTATCACCCTCTACAACTATCTGAAAGGAAGTTGTAGTGAGGTAGGGATCAGTCTGTTCTCCGAAGTAACAAGCGATAGGACAAGGAGAAACAGCCTCAAGTTGTGCCAGGGGAGGTGTAGGTTGGAATTTAGGAAAAAATTATTCACAGAAACATTTTTTATGCACTGGAGCAGGCTGCCCAGGGAAGTGGCGTAGTCATCATCCCTGGTGGTATTTAAAAGATGTGTAGAAGTGGTGCTTAGGGACATGGTTTAGTGGTGACCTGGCAGTGCGATTGGACTTGATGGTCTTAAACGTCTCTTCCAACCATAACGATTCTATGATTCCATGTGTTACTTCGTATTTTAAAAACACAAAGGTGCTCTGTTAAAGAAGCTGAAAGAATAAGGCAGAGTGCTTTTCAAATTCATAAAGATTAATAAATGACAGGTATTCAGTGTCATCTTCAGTGCACTGTAAAGAATAAATTTATCTAAGTTATGCAGACATTCTACCTTTAGTTCAAGCTGTATTTACAGAAACTTCCCACCCGTATCTCATTAGTTCAACATTATGGTTTATTTGTACGAGTCTGTTTTAAAACTAATGCATGATGGGGAATTAGAGACATTACAGCAGCAATAGCAGGTATTTTAAAAGCATTCAAAGCAAGAGTGAAGAATGCAACGCTCTCAGGAAACAAACTGATACTTGCTGAAGCCTATGCAAATATTTAAATGATCCACTAAAGATCAGTGAAGAAAAAAAAATAAGAAAAATAGTCTTACAGGATGGGCAAAGTCAATTTGATTGTTAAACACAGTGAGAGCAGAAAGATACTCCAGTACAAAGCTGCAAATAAAATTATTGTTTCCCCTGCTCACCCAGCTGATATAGCTGGATGGATGTGTAGCCCTTGCTATACGTTCTTACTATATGTAAGAGAAAGAGGTAAAATGTTCAAATAGAGGAGGCTAAAGTTAGTGCCAGAGGGCTGGGTAGCCACAACTAGAACTGTGAGGACAGCAGGGTACTTTGGGGACCAAACCTGTATGTGGAGTCAAGGCTGGGGACTTTTGTGTCCAGGAAGTTTGCTTTAAGTTGGCAAGCAGAAAGAAAAGCATTTGTTTTTTTCAATGTATTGAACAGGATATGTACCCCTCAGATTTTTTAACATAAATTGATATTGGAAAGGAAACATTTTAAACAAAGGCTTGAACTATATGCCTTCAAAATGAAGTGTGGAAAACAGTTGAGCTATTTGAATTTTGGCCAAATTCTCCAATTTTTCCAGTCAAAGTTTTTTACAAAATTTAAGAATTTTTCAGAACGTTTTCTAGACCCTCAGAAACTGTAGTTTAAGGCAATTTTATTATTTAGAAAGAAACTGAAAACAAATTCCCAAACCTGCCATCAGCTCAGAGCTCAGGCCCATTTACTTGGATGCTTAATTACAGGCACCCACAGGTTGGTTTCCTAGATTGCACAACCAGCCGGCTGTGACGGCCTTTCTTTTCAGTGCTGCCCTGTACAATGCAGCTGAACCCTTCTGTGACCCCTGGGAATGCCAACAATGGAGATGATCAGTCATTGCACACATAGCTCTCCAAAGGGTGACCACTTTGTTTCAGGTCTTTCTAGAAAATGATTCATAGTTTCGCAAGTATTTTAGACTTAACGTTTCTTAGGGTTAGATTAAAAGATGTGTTACTTGGAGTAACAGCATGAATCACACCTTGTGAGAGCAGTGCTGGACACTGAAGTACGGAGGTTGGACATTGAAAGTTTTGCTGCTGAGGCTGCTTTGAATACAAGAAGGGGGGAATTCTTCCTCCTCCCCACTCCACCTCCCCCCTTAAAAATACACCACATCAGTTGGATGGTGCTTTGTGCAAGTGAAACCCCATCATGTTTCATGTCAAAATGTACAACCATTTTAATCTGGTTGAAGGTGAGGCTCTGAAGCTGATGTCAGATATGGCTCTGAAGCTGATGTCAGATATGTCCTGTACTGAAAATCTGCAGGTCATTAAGCTGCCTGCAAGGGAGACAAGTATGTTTTTAAGGTCCACTTTGGAAAGTGGGTTGGAGGTCCTCAGGTCCTCTAGTTCTTGCTCTAAAGCCAGAAGCTGCAAGGCTTGTCCCGGTTTTCTGTGGGATGCTTTATGGACTGTTGCTTGTGGCATGGGAACCAAGTCATTTTTCAGCAACTGATTGTCCTGTTGGCTCTGTTCTTTTCCTGAGGAGATTTGGATTGCATTTTACCTCTTTAGTTGTTTTGCAGGAAGAAATCCCATTGAGAACACCTGGAGTGATACAATTCCAGCATGGCCATTTAAAACAGGGGTACACCTCGGCTTCCTGCAGAGCTGGGAAGAAGTCAGGGAGTGCACGAAGATTTTTTTAGGCCGACTGCAAACTGATCAGGGTACTAGATGCCCTTCAAATTTCAGTGGAGGTTTGAGCTTAGAACAGTCCCTTTTAGACAACTGAAAACACCCTTTCTGCTAAGCCTAAGAGCGCTCCGCAGCCACGATGTATGTTATTTTGGTTGCACTCTGATGAACATGTGAAGGATAGAGAGAGAAAGCCCAGCAACCTCTGGCATTCCAGTCCTTCCCTGACCCTGCAACTTCCATTGTCGTGATGCTGCTAAATCCGCTTTGACCGCTCAGAACTTAAGTAAACAGACATTGTGCTTGTGGGGAGTTATGCAGCATTAAAAAAAGGTCTGAGTTTGTTGAATAGTGTTGGATCAGTACTGGGGTAGCTTGGTCTCATAGGTTAGATTTTGTTATATCCAATATAGGGTTGGGACCTGGCATACTGTAGCTTTTCTTGAGTGATCTGTTTTTCAAGTGCTCACAGGGTGCTCAGAGAATGAAAAGTACAGTATATTTCACTCTCTTTCCTGGAAAGTCCATCCTCTGCTACCTGCTCTCTGAGAAAAGATTTAGCCCAGATAATAACCCAGGTAATTTATTTTAGGTTCCAAATTGGCATGCTTTGCCTTTTGTAATGCTGAGCCAGAGATCTTTGGAACAGAGGGATTACAGGGTTATTTGAATTATAAAGGCTCTGATCTCAAGCAGCCTTTTAGTCTAATCTGCTGTTCATGTGGTCAGCTTATAATCATGTTTCTGTGATATTAGTGCAAAGACATAGCGTCAAGGCTGAGTTTGAGGTTTATTGTGTTCTAACAGTAGAGTTTCTATCAATCGGGGATATCACAGTAAATCATCCTTACACCCCTTGCCCTGTATTCCCACCTTCTGCCTTGCATTGCCTCCAGTGGTAGTTTAACTTCTCAGTTAACTGACTCAGCTTGATAGCCCAGAAAAAAACCTGAATAATTTTCTGCTGATTTAGAGAATTGAACTTTCTCCCCACAGATGGATAAGCACCAGGGCTGGTGAGTGGTGAGGAAGCAGCAGGACCAAGACAACTGAGAGTAGCCAGCAGGACAAGGACAGGAACATGTTGGGTTGCTTCAGCCGTCTTATGACACCTTCCCCTAAGTGTGCCTTGCTAAAGCTTCTCCACTTTGCATACAAAATATTACAAGTTGATTAGAACAGAAGCCTCTCATGCATCTCCCATGGGACCTCCTGACCAGCAGGTTACTGGGTTGAGTGGGTTTTTGGTGAAATAGAGACATCCCTATGAAAATATTTTCTTCCAGCAAGTAGGCATTTCATGTGTCTTGTGTTTAAAAACCTGTTTTTATGGAATATTTCCTACTGAGCCCTTGTCAAGATTTTGTATTTTGCCTTCTCTGGTGAAAGTCTCTGTAAGACTTCCCTGTTAGAATGAAGCACAAACTCATATTTCAAACTTAAACAAAATCTCTGTAAAGCTCCTTCCAAAATCTAGTCTAATCAAGGCTTCCGTTCCTTGTCTTCACACTCCCAAGCACACACTGCCTGCGAGGAAGCTCAGACACCCAGTTCGCTGCCTTTTTGAGGGAGAAAGAAAAGAAGGAAAGATTTCCTGTAGTGTAAGGAAAAACTAATGAAGACGAAAGAAAGTGGAAAGGCTGAAAATGAGAAGCTGGACACATAGGGTGTGAAAAGCATTAAATCAAATTAAAATCTAATTAAATTCTCTACCTGCAGCTATTTTTCATCTTAGCTATTCTTCCTTACTGTCGGTTGGTGTGGGCTGTGTTTCTGCTGTCTAACATCTGGCTTGTTAAAAATTCTTCTTCCAGTGAAGCCTGACCTACCTGTACCTCCCCACTTGCTTCATCCCAGGGCTCTCCTGGCAGAAGTTTTGGCAGTAAGGAACCAAATAAGCAATTGTGTGTTAGAGGTGTGAATCAACTTGCTTCAGTAAGTTCAGAATACTTTGCAAATTCATTCAGTGCTATGTATGCAAGATTTCAGCAGAGTTTACTTTTGAAGTAAATACTAAAGTGAAATGAGGTACAGCGCTGTCTTTGAATGCAGAGCATTATTTTACACCTCGTTAGGTCTATTTTTTCTACTAACACAGCAGTGGCAACCGGACAAGTAAAAGACTGATGGGATGAACAAAAGCGGTGTTCCTTTCCTGAGCGCGCCAAATCCGTTCTGTAAACGTGGCATTAAAAAAAAAAGAAAGACCCCAAACCACATGGCAGAAGTCAGGCCTCCCAAAGAAAACCTGCACTACAGCAGTTTGCACAAGCTCGTGCATCTCTTTATTTAGTGTTTCAGACCCTTCTTTCCCTTGACATTAGAAGAATCACTTTTCTGTGTACAGCTAATTTGCTGTTCCACTTAGAAGATTTCCTCAAGGAAATATGCAAAATAGTGTAATTGTGGTTGGGATTTTTTTTTTAATGCTTTTGAAAATGAGAAGTTTTTGGAAATATTGAAAGCAACTTGATCCTGTTACTTAGCAAGTCCTTTATTAATCCCTCTTAAGTTACAACTCTCACCTTGTTTTGAGCCCTGCTGGTCCCAGCACAAGCTTACGCTGCAACAACTGTCATGGGGGAACTATCTGAGCATCTGCCTGAATAAACTCTGTAGGGGAGGAACTTAGCCTTACTCACAGCTCCACGCAAGCTGCTGACCCCTTGTCCGGAAGACTTGAGTACTACAGTAACTGATAGTTTCAAGATTTCTTTTTTTCAGGGGTATCCTATAGTGAATGGTTCAAGTGATACCTCCCGTCATTATCTGCATCATGTCTCTGGCATCAGCTAAGTGTGAGTAAACCAGCACAAGAAAGAAGTCACAAAATGTGAGCTGTTCCACACAAAAATGTGCACAGCTTTTGCAGATGCATCAATACCATCGTAGATTCAGTGATGCTTTATTTTGACCTAATAATGACAATACTATGACTTTGGAGTATTCCTTCTTTTTTTTCCTGTAGAAGCAGATTTGCAGTGCTACCCCTTCATACCCTGTTTTTCTTGTCTGCAAGAGTAAGATTTAGCTGCTGATACAGGATTCTAAAAGGTTTGGGGGTAATGGAGGGAATTAAACATTCCTCTTCCAGCTGCTGCTGTTCACAACACTTTTGACAGTTAAAATACATCACACATTCTCTTGTCTGCTTTATATAAACAATTAGTATTTTAAGTGGAGTCCAGAATCAACCCCAAATAGGAGGATCCAGACAGGCAGTTCAGATAGGAAACTAAGCAGTGTCCTAAATTTATATTAAAGTAATTTGCAGTCAGATCAGCCTATGCCTAACATACTCTATACCACAGCACATTAGACCATGGAGGCTGAGAGACCAGTTGCTTGTCTCTTGTGGATGAAAGTTTTATTTTTCATCTCAAAATTATTTTAGCATAACTTTTTAATCTGAAATTGTTAGTGTAAAATTTAAAAAATATTTTTAAAAGTCAAAATTAGAATAAAGTATTTTTGTTTTCATATAATGAATTTTTTGTATAATGAAATATTTTAGTTAACCCAAGATGAGTTTTAGGGGAAAGCTTGTTTAAAGAGAATTTTCCTTTTTCCCTTTTTTTTTTTTCCATTCTGGAATGAAGACATTTGAAATCCCAGAACTCACTGAAACAAGCAAAAATATGTGGCTTTTCTATAACTTTATTTCCTTGAAGCTGGAGAAAACCTAAAGTAACAGAAGAGCTTTAATATAAACTTAATTTTAGTATAGAAGCAACATTGTGAGAATAGTAGCAATCTTCGTAGTTTTAGTAATTCTGACATGGTCTTTCGAAGTGCAATTTACTAGAATTTATTTCCTAAATGAGAGAATTTTTAATGAAAAGGTTATAAACTCAAAAAGCTCCTTACTCCTTACAAAAGGCATCCAGGACACAATACTATACATATGTAAAACCTGTCTTTTCTGAGTCTAGATGATGTATGGCTCTATAACAGAGAGGAGATAACATTCTGTACAATGCTGCTTCACATATGTGGTCTTGAAATTCCCTGTACCTAAAGCCAAGGCCCTTGTGGGCATGAGGATCTTTCTGGAAACCCCTCTGACAACTTTTCCATGTCAAATGCTAAGCATGCACCTCAATATGAAGCTGGACCGGACTAGCTGTCATTTAGGATTGAACCTCCAGCTACTAGCACGGGTAAATTATCTAATAGGAAGCATTCAGCCTCACTTCTGCTTGACAGGGAGGAGCCACATTTAAGTTTATAAACTTTACATCAATGACTTTCCCTGTATTCCTTCACAGTGTTTAGTGGCTTTATTGCACTGGGCCCTGTAGGGTCTACAGTAGTGCAAATAATGAATCATAAATAAACAACTTCCCAACTTTGTGAAAGGAAGCCGGGCAATTAATTTATTTTAAATTGAGGCTTCATCTAAAATGAAATAGTCCCCTCAGACCCACACGGCAGGTTCTGCAGCCATCAACTCGGTTTGCACCTTATAAGAAAAAAAAAAAGGAGCAGGGCACAGGGAGTAAAAATGAAAACAGCTTCAGGTTGTTCAATTTCCTGTTTGTTTAAATTTGTCCTTCCTGACATGCAGATTCATCACACTCTTTTCCTGGTGACTACTTCATTAGATTAGTTTAGTTAGTTATTCAGAGGGATTTTTTCTTCTGACTCATAAAATTCTTGTATTCCCCTAAGAATTTCCTGTGTCTGACTAGAATTTTATGTCTTTGTAGTTTTAGCTGGACTCCTTGAAGAAGTTTCTTTCTTAATGACTCTGCTTTTGAGGTCTCCAAATAGCATCTGAGTAGCCAGCTCAGAGCCTGATTCCTGCTTTTCAGGAAAACTGATCCATGCTGGAACCTTTTCAGACTTTCATCAGAAATTTTTCTTAATCTTTTCAAACTCTTCCTTTCCTAACAGTATTTCCCCTTGCTGCCCATGCCCTTTCCAGGTGTCCAGTTCAGAATATTTTTGTCCAATTCGGAAAATGCACCCTGGTGGTTCAGACTGCAGCCTGCAAGCCTGTTCCCATCAGGTTTTCATCACTCCCTTGCTATAAAGCAGAGAAGCTAAGGTTACGAGTATATTGGACCTTTTAGTGGTTGATGAGAACTGCCTTTGTATATCCCTTCCCTGTATTTTTAGGGCTTTGGGAGGAAGGTGAGAGCCAGGTTAGGCTGGAGCCCTGGTGTGTACTTCTTTGAAGGGTTCAGTGAACTGAAGGTGACGCTTTTTGACATGTGAGCTCCAGAAATGTATTGAGTGATTATAGTGCCTGCTTGCCTGCTTACACCAGAGCTGCTTCTGCCTGCCTTCCCCTCCCTGGCCAAAATGATGGCCCTCAAGCTGCCCTTGGTCATTGCAGCTCAGTGGCGCTTTTGAGTGTTTTTGAGCTGGAGGAAACACTACAGAATGACTCCATGCTTGTTTTCCAAGAGTCTGGGTGAAAAAGCAGAAAAAAAATGGTCACCCGCCTGGTTTTAGTGTCTTTTTCCTTCTCCTGGATCACAGTGTGTAACTGCAGCTGGAGCTCCTGGAAAGGAGTCCCGAAATAGAGCTCTGAAATGACCGGCACGGCTATTTATTTATTTATTGGTCAGGTTGCTTTCCTCGGGTATATTTGCTCATGAAAGCAGCAGGTGGAGACAAGAACAAGGCAATGCGCCCGGCTGCCCAGAGCTGAGGCAGCAGTGGGCTGCAGGAGCAGCCGGGCAGGCCTGGGCTGGGCTGTCATGGCGGGCCTGGGCCGCTCTCCTCTGCTGGCCCTGGGCACACCGGCCCTTCCCAGGCAGTGGGAAAAGGTAACGGCGGGGTTGTTACACAGCCATGTCTCCCTCAAGCATCCTGGCTTGCCCACGCTGCCTTTCTCTCCTCCTCTCCCTCCTCCCGGACTGCTCCACATGGGCAGTGGGACATCTGAATGGCCCAGAGGAGATGGCCCAGGGGAACACAAACACAAAGCAGCCCTCAGTGTTACGGAAGAGAATATCCAAAAAAGCGGCTGTAGCTTGGCGAAGTGAATTGCAGCTATGGCTAGCCTAGTGCTGTGGGAGGCTCTGTGTAACAGAGACAAATCTCCATGAGCACAGAGAGTTGTCCTTGAGATACCTGAATGCATCTGTAAAAGGACTGCATGGCCACTTCTGCCATCTCGCCTCTCACCAGATTTCTCCTGCACATTGGCCCGTTTCCTTCTGCTGATCCTCTCTAAGTCTTCTCTTAGTTCTCCTCTTGCTTATTGCATCACGTATCTGTTCCAAACCAATTACTCCTATTAACATATTCCTTTACATAGAATAGCGTAAAAGAAAACAAGACCCTGAAGTGAGCTGGATGTTTATAAACCGATATTATTTGTCTGCAAAAACATGTAGTGAGTATAATTGACTTCCACTGTGACCATTGAGTACTGTGCTTAATTAGAAATGCTCTTAGCTTAGGCTGAAAATTACTTCCATGTCTTGAGCAGTTTGTGTACAGTACATTTGTTTAAATTATTTATTCAAGTAAAAAAATATAATAGACAGCTAATGCAGAAGAAAAAGATGAAATCAAAGACACAGTCACGTAAGGAATAGCACAGGCACTGGAGCAAATAATAGACCTGTGCTGAGCTGATGTGCGCAGCAGCCATATTAGCACATGCTCAGTCTTTGGGAGATACCAGAGCCAAGCTGGGCTTCCCCCAGCAGAAGAGCATTAAAGGAAAACAGCTCCTATAAGATCATTTTTTAAGTAGTTTGCTGTTTCTTTCCTTGAACTGTGTCACCAGCTACATAGAATGGCTGTGAAAAGTTTTCCTTTGAAATCTTTCTTGAAAGATAATACAGGGTATAGCAGAAAGGGCATGCTTTGCTTTAGAAACCGTAACAGAAAGCGAAACAGGAGGTGAACATTATAATCTGAAATATGAACTTTTCCATTTCAATAGTTTCAGTTTTCAGAAGTTTTCAAAGTACAGCTGAAGTTTTCTGCAGAAAACTTAAAGGAAAAGGAGTGTGTGAGAGTGTGTCTGCACATGTATATTGTTTTTGTCAGGCTTTTCTGTGAAGAAAGGTCTTTATTTTAGTCAGCATTATTACCTCCCTCCTTTTGTTTACATAAGAGGTTGTTAAAAAGATTTAAACCTCCCTCCGAAACCAATGCTAACTCCAAACAATCTAACCCTGCAAATCATGCTTTTTTTCTTCTTTTAGGATTTTCTGCAGTGCCTATAGCTATTTCATCCTTTTGTGCATGACAACACAATGTTCAGCTGTATGTTGTAGATACAAAGTCTTAGGCAAAGAGCAGTGTAATTTTACCCTGGGTACCAGGTCCAGGGTGGCAGAAGTACCTCAGAAATCTTTGCATGAAGCTGCAATGAGTAGCTACTGCACTTCCCAGGTGATGGAGGTCTTCACGGCAAGGTTCCTTGTAGGGCGTGACATGACTGTAGCTCATGAGGATGTTCCTGCACTGGGATGAAAATCCTGATCTGGAAATATATCTATTTTGAGAACTAGTTTAGTGGATAAGCTGTAGTATTAGGCAAAGAGGAGTGTTTTGGTCTCCATCGCTTCATGGTGGCATGTGAAGTAGCCGTATCCCACCTTCCCTGTCACAGTCTTGTCCTGTGGCCAAGTAGCCCTTACAGCAGACCTGGTGGTTTGTGGCTTTGTCTTCACTCTGCTGTTCAGTACTCTACAGTCAAGCTTTGGCAGACATTGCCATCAGACATTGCCCCAGTCTTGGCTCAAATCCTGACAAAAGCTTTCCTTGATGGTCAAGAAAATTATGTCCCTTCTTAGTTATTTGTGACCATGTTCCCTCACCAAGACATCTCACTCAATATCTAAAGTAAACAGGAGAAAGGGAACCTTTGTCCATTTTGGGGGTTTTAATCTGTGTGATAACTCTTTCCCATGTTTCAAAACTTTACAACTGCAGTGAGAGCCTGTTTGTCCAGCTGTAATGAGGAGGGTTCTTGCCTGCTAGAGCACTGGGTGCTGGAGACACTGTAGCAGAAGGAATATAACTGCAAAGGGAACACAGTAAGGCTGCTTTTTTGTTTTGTTTTTTAGATAATAAGTATGTCAGAATTCCACTTCTGTAGTTTCAGTTTTAGTGTTTAACTGAGTACTGGAGTACTGGTTGTTCTTTATGAACTTTATTTCCCAGACATGCATAATAATACAACAGGAAAATATTTTAATAAACAAATTGTGGATGTTCATTACTTGAAACACCCCATGACAAATTTTTCAAATATGTACTTCATCTGTGACTGCTATTCGTTTCAGTGCCAGATGCTGATTATTACAAGGTTGCATTTACTGGTTTTTTTTCCTTTCTCTGTGAAGACACTGTATTAAGATTCCAATTTTGTCAAATCACTTCCATCATAAGGCCTGCCAGCTCTACTGCTGTCCTGATTTACTCATCCCATATGAAATCTTCAGTTATTTTAGAAAACTGCACAGATAACTCATAGGTATAACAATTGCAAGATATTTTGCAAAAGTTACATTTGTTTTACCAGTACTGCTTTTGGAAGGAAAACAAAAACATATATTCGAAGTTGAATGCTTTGGACAGAGGTTACTAGGTCAACAGTAAATTTTTAAAACTATTTGAGACATTTCTTGATGGCATGTAAAAATTATAGCTTAAGGTTACACTGCTTCACACCATTCTGTTTGATTCCTTTGATGCTGAAGATCTACAGCTGACTTATGTGTAAGATATATTTTTAAAAACATTAGCCATGATTTAAAGTAACAAGAGACACTGTTCAGATGAGGGGAGAAAGCCATCCTTTGGGAGGAAGTGAGTTAGGTTCAGTAGTTCTGTTGAACCTGAACCAAGAAAGAAACCATTAGTAACTCAATCTTTGTAAGAAGACTTGAGGAAGATCCCAGCTCCTGCCTACCTGTTGATTTTAGCAGCAGCCCAGATGTTGGAGATGTCAGGGTTGTTATAGGGGAAGGCTCCAAACCTCCAGCTCTTGTATTTAGCAGTATTTTAGAGCACAGCAAAAGGACTGAGGAAGCAGCGAGGGCAATAGCGGTGCGGTGATACAGTTACTAGTTGCCAAAGAGAGCAGGCCCATGCTTTCCTTGCTCAAGAGACATCAGGGTCACTCTTGTTCTGAAAAACTTAGAAGTCAAATGAAATTGTAATGCAAAGTTTCAGATCCCCCTTAACTATCACATTAAATAAATACAATGTAACCTCCTTCTTCCAACAAAGAAATAAATCTGGATTGCATATGCTGTTTCATAGTAAGTTATTTTGATGCTCAGAGTGCTGTAGTGGAAGAAAACAAACGCCACCTTTATTTATGGCTTTCACTTTTTTATTTCCCAAGTGAGACACATAAAGAAAAAAACAGATGACGATTGTCTCATGGAGGCTGCTATTAGAAGTTCCATTGTTTTGTAAAATTCCCTTCCCACACTCTTCTGCCAGAGCAGTATTTGCCTGCCACAGTAGCCCAACTTTGCTCTTAGAGACAGGTAGTGTGTTAGAGATAAGCCCTCTCTTTACTTTTCCTTCCAAAATTAAGCTTCATTTTGTCTTCATCTTTTCCCCCACCCCCAGTGTAGCTACCACTCCGATACTCTGCATGTTCTGCTGAAAAACAGTACCGTGTTGTCCTTCTTACAGCTGGATGGTGCTGGAAAGGACCAACTGTTTTCTTTCCAGTTGAATATGTATTTAATGTAAAGTTGTTTGCTAGAGAAGAATGTTTCTGTGTCTGATTCTGTTTCTAGCTACATTTGGGTAAATCAGATGAACCTCTACTGAAAGTAATGTTATGTGATGGTAACATATTTCTAAGTAAGAATATTTATTGTGCATTCATCATCATGGAGAATTATGAAATATAATCCAGGTTGCTAGCCAAACAGAAAAAAAAAAAAAAAGCAGCCCTATAGCTGCACAGGCATTCTACATAATAGCAATATGTCACTTTGTAGTTCTACATTAAACCTGTATGTGAGAAGGTACAGCTGTGGATGCCTGTGTCTTTCAGATTCTGTTTCAATAAACCTGTGAGAAAGAAAAAAGTGAAGGCCCTTCACTTTACAGCAGTTTCAAAGCAGAAGCTTTATTACCCTTTTTTTTTATTATTCTATACGCTTTATGTTTTTACACAGACATAGCTTCTCAGTGAAGATAAATGATGAGACTCTACCTTAAAAAGCCTTTGGGTTTTCATTAATCCGCATTAGGTTAAAAGGGAATCAGAATTCTAAAAATACAGCACATCAGAGAAACAAGGTATTTTTCAGGTCAAGGTCCTCTTTTCCATCTGTGCCATTTGGTAGTTCTAACATCTTCCATCTCCCCCTACTTCTCCATCTGTAAATAACTCACTGAAGTAAATGCTTGGAATATTTACAGCAAAGAATGATAAAGTGCAGGTTGAACTTAATCTCTTTGGGATCTAAAATGAAAAACATAACTACAGACATCACAGTTATTGAAAAACTGTGGAGGTCTCCAGTCAGCAGGTGTATGAAATGGGAATAATGTCAGTGCATTAGATGCTTTTGGATTGCAATTGTGCTGTTCAAAAAAAAATGTCAAAAGGAATATTAGTTCAGGAGAGAGGGAAAAAATAGCCTAGCAGGGCTGATTTTCAAAAGCAGCCTGCTGTTTGCTTCTGCAAATAATTATAGACTCATATTTTAACAGTTAGATGTCTAAGTGCTTGCATCCATTTGTGAGGAAGTTGGAGATCTAACTACAACAAAATGTGAGCAAACTTGCAAAACTGAAAGGAAGTTTGAGATACTTCTAAAATTGATCAATCAATCAACAGCTGGACTGCTTTCCAAAAGTTGATGGGAACAAAATGTCTGTCTTTTTTTTTGAATGAGGTCATTATTGCCACAAGAAAGAGTCCTGGCGTAGCCCACGAGCTAAGATGCTTTAGAACTTCTTGGGTTAATGTGAAAGAAACAATCTAAGCCTGCTAGAGTTTCATCTCTGTACCAGGAATGCACAAAGGGGACGGGACTGTAGGCACACTGTTTGCTGTCGCTGCCTTACTCAGGCGTGACAACTACTTTGGCATCTCAGTTTAAGGAGGAGACAAACTGTTTGGTTTGTCATCTGTCTGGGACTGCTGGGTGCTGGCCGTGTTGTCATGGTACTTTTTGCCAGCTGCCTGTATAGGTGCCCACTGTAGGCAGCTTAGTAATACAGACTCCATCAGGTACCTGGAATAGGTGGTGTGAAAGTGAGAAGATGCCTCTTTTGAATTATTTGAAACTCTGCAAAAGCAGCATCCAGCACAGGTTACTAAAGCCAACATTCCTCTTCCTCCCTGTTCTTCACTGTTGCTGCCCAGGGCAGTACTAGGCCATCTCTGCTCTGAAGAAAGCATTCCTCAACAAAGAGACATGAACCACTGTCTCCTCTCTGCCAGAATAGGGACTGTTATGAAAAACAAAAGATTTGGTTTCAGTGGGGGGGAGAGGGGGTGGGTGGATTGAATTTTAGAACTGCTGTGCAGCTTTTACAAAATATTTGAGGGATGTTCCAGAATGAGGAAGAATGTGACATGACTCAGTGTATGTGACACCCAACAGCATGAGATCCTATTACTCATGCAGGATGGAGCAGAAAAGATCTGTCACTAATGTTCAGTTTACACATGGTTTTCACTTAAATACTTGACAGAAGAAGGTTTCATTGCTTTATTTTGTGTATTTTAGACCCAAGAAAGGATACTTGCTATATATCTAACTTATTAGTGTACCAGTAACTGACCCTTTGGACATAGTAGCCTGACTGCCATGTAAAGGGGTCATCAGAGTGAGCACAAACACAACAGACTCTTATTTTAAAGCCCTTTCATATTGCCAGTGTAATGCAAAGTGACTGTGAAAACAAGAATGAGCCCATTTTAAATGTCTATTATGTGATAAAAATTGCTGACTGTTACTGTGTCATACTCTCCCTCAAACTAGACTTTACGTTCAAGGATAAATGTATTCACAAATCTTAGCTGCTGCTCACACATGCAAAAAAAAAAAAAAAAGTGTGAATGTCATTTGAAGTTGTTCACTCAACTGGGAGACTCCCTCCACCCCCATCTTGTCTCCTGCAATTACCCTTTGCCCCTGTCCTCCAGCAGCTATTTCTTCCTAGCTGCTACATTTTACCATTCTTTAAAAGACAGTGGCGCTGCTCCTGCTGCCCATCAGATGTGGTGAGCCAGACCTGACAGAAAGCCATCACCTTTGCGTCCGGATTGCGTCTGGCAGGGTTTGCAAAGGGTCTCATCCAGTGCTCAATCTCTGCAGTGCTAAAGGTTACTGTTTCTCTCAGCAGAAGCAAAAAAGATCCAAAGAGGTTGTCTTCCCCCCAAGTCCTGCAGAAGCATGCCCTTTTCCAGTAGCCAGAGAGCCTTCAAAGGCAGGCCAAAGCTTTAATGCACAGTTAATAGCAGTCTAAAATGGAGAGCGAGTCAGAAGGCAGATGCTCAGGAGATCATGAGTGGAGGTGCAGCAGCCAGTGAGACAGCAGGAGAAGAGTAGCCTGGGGCTTGCAAAGTGGAAGCCATTGCTTGCTCATTCACCACCTACAAAGACAGAAATGTGAATTGAACAGGTCTATGAAGAGTCCACAGGGGCCTGGTTGGCTTTCTAGGTCACTGGGAGTTGCCTGATAGGCAGGCAAGCAAAGTGCTTCTGCAGCTTGTTCCTGGCAGCTTTTGAAGTAGAGGAAATGGCCAGAGAAGGCTTAGCACACTATCAAATGGGTTTTCCACTTTAGCTCAGGAGAGAGGAAATGAGACAGCAGAGGGGGATTGATTTTCCTGGGGAGTTTGGCTCATCAACTCAATGAGCAGTTCACTTGTCTTCCTCTCAAGGTCAACAGAGTGACAGCGTGTCTCAAGAGTGCCCTTCAGGACCTTTTCTGTTGCAGGGTTTGCAGAGTTTTCAGTCAACCCTCATGGAGTTACTAGTTTGTCATAGCAATGCTGTTGTGATGCTGGTGCCTGGCCCTCTTTTCTCAAGAAGAGATGGCTTGACTGAGAGTTGAAAGTCCACACTGTGGACGCACAGCCTTGTTTCCTAGTCCCTGTCTTGGGGACCATATGGGGCAGTGGTGGAGCCTTTGAAACATGTAGCTGGAACTGACAGCCTAAACTGAAATCACTCCAGTTGGGGTACAAGGGCTACTTTAGGAGAAGCTTGCCTCTTTATATAGGTTTCAGATAACTTCACTTTTTCAAGTGCATGGAGTGCATCCGAAGCAAATAATTTTCTGTGGTGAATGGAAAGACCAAAAGGAAAAGTCTGGAAAAAGGAGGATGGATGGTCTTTCTTTAATGTCAAAGCTGACATAAACACATCTCCTCCAAACCCTTCTCTCAAGATAATTTTCTCAGCAAGACACAGATTGCTTCAATCTCTGCGTAGCAGCCTTTGAAGCTTCCCCCTTATTGCAGTTAGGGAGGAGGCAGGGTTGTCTTTGAGAATTTCTGCAACCCTGAAGTGTTCCTCCTCCAAAGGCTTTCACACAGTCAGATGGATAGTTGCGTCAGACAGCTCCCTCTTTGGAACTTCTCTGCCATCACACAAGGGCAAAATGATGTGTCTGTTTTTCAAAATTACTAAATTTAAAAAAAACTGAAAAGACTTCATTAGAAATTTTCTGACCAATTCTATGTAAGGCCTCAATTTTTGTTAGAGGCCCAGCTAAGGAGATGATGAATGGTGTTGGAAAGGAGCCACCAATTAGGAGACATCAATTTTTCTGTCGACAGGATAACTCCTTTTGCAAAACTTGTCATGTGTTTATTCCTTTTCTGTTTGTGAAGGTAATTGTTTGGCAGGGATATTTTGTGTGAGGAGAACAATTTATAAATTGTTATTTTATGGTTGTCATTGCTGCACTGTTTTGAGTTCCTGTCTTGTGGGATATTTTCCCTGTTCAGAGTTCTTGCTCTTTAGTCTCTCTGCTGTCTGTAACTCTTCCATTTGCAATACTTTTGGGGAAAAAAATGACTCTACTTACTTCTGCAGTGAGTTCTGGGGTAGAAACACTTGTGATGGTAGTAGGCCCCTTGGGAGCATAGGACCTGGGGCTTGCAATGCCTTCAGGTTGCAGGCTTTGAAATGCTACTATATGGGTGTTCCCAAAAGGAAGATAAATGCATTTTTGAGCATTTCTTTCTTAAAAATTGATGCCTGTTATGCTTGCATCCTAGTAAGTGTTCTTCTGTTTTTAATGGTTTAAGATACAACTGAGGACATACGGATTTTTTTCCAGTTTACACACTTCCTTTTACCCACATTCAGAAAACTCAGTAGCTTCCACATCTCCCTTTACTGTATAGGAAATCTTACTCACTTGACTTAGGGGAAGCAGTATACATCCTTTTTTCATCTGCATGCAGTGGTTCACAGCTGCTGCTGTTTCTTAATAGCTTATTGCAAGTCATTTTATGAAATCACCAGTAGCAAATGCTTAATTAGAAGAAGAATCAAGGAAGTTCTGTACATGTGGGTGTATGTGTAATATGCAGAGAGCAAGAGCTGTCTGTGCATGTTGTATTTGGTAAGAGACAGAATAAGAAAGACAGAGAGCTAGTGGGATCTCAGATGGGCGCTGGTTGATGTTGACACGACCTTAAAGCCTATCAGGTTCTTATGTAGGAACCTAGCTTCAGGAAATGGAGCATATGATGACAGATTTTTAAGGGGTGGCTGAAAAGTTACAGCTGTGTAATGGGTATCTACTGGGACACTGTAGACCAACCTATGTTGGTTTTTACCTGTGCTGGGGAGAAGGGAAGACTTGGCATGGAATAGTGGCCATTATTGGTAGACCACATATACACCTCATCATCATCTGGTGTCAGGTCATGCTGCTTGAGTGCTCAGACAGCAGCTGTGTTGAACATACGTGTTAATGAGCGCAGTTTTTTCGTCTTGGATGCAGACCACATGCAGACCGTCTGCTTAAGTCCAATATTGGCATAGTTACCACTCCACCTGTCCATGGCGGATCAGAAGCACTCATTACTGGTCTGAAATCAGACACAATAGCAGTCACCTCACTGCCTCTAATGTGTGATGGGTTGGTGCCTGAGCACATCCTTCCGGGTGTGACTATGCCTTTAGTGAGGCAAGTTTGGGGGCTCTAAGTTGCAACTTACCAACTCTTTAAAGTATCTTTACACTGCAGAGTCAAATGCTTGTGTTCCATAAAGACTCACTGCTTGTCTTCAGAGTGGAATTTGTGGTTTTTTAAACTGATGGTAAGGCTTAATCTGGCTTAACTGGGCAACCATCTTTGTGCCTGAGCTAAAGTGCTACTGCTGCTTGTGGTGGAATGCAGGAATCCCTGCTGAGATGGAAGACAGGCAGCTAGTGGCAGTTTAGTCCTTGCCTGTAAAGAGCTTTGTGTTTAGGAGGGAAATTTTCCAAAGTACCTAAGTGATTTAGAATCCAAAGTGCCCATTTCAGTTATTTCCAGGCTCTGGAGTGAGATCAACATTTCTCAAAGTGTGATTCTGTCTTTTTACAATGCCATCTGCCATGAAGACACCCTCTTTTCTTACTTATCTTGTTCCTCTTTTTCAGGTTGGCCTTCCTTCTATGATGTGATCAGTCCTGATGCAGTTTCTTTCAATGATGATTTCTCCTATGGGATGCATCGGATTGAAATATCCTGCAGTCAGGTTAGTTTATAGCACACGCAGACCATTCCAATGGCAGAGGCTGCAAAAATCATTACAGCGTGCTTTACTTTCCCTAAGACTTGCAAACCTTTCGGTTCCATTAAATAGTAATCATTGTGAGAGAGCACAATGGGTCGTAGGTATAACAGCTGGGTGGAACGAGCTGAATGCACAGAGGGCTCATTGGAATGCACGTTGTTGTCTCGTGTGAGATTTAACAGAGCAGATGTAAATGGTTGGACTCGCTGCTGAGTCTACAAAAATTGTCTTCCTGAAGGGGATCCTTTCAAAGGAGCTCCTGAGCCTGAGCCTGGCCCAACTGACTCTACACGTGAGCAGTTGAGAGGGAAGCCGAAAGCAGTGGAGTGACTGTCTGTGTGCTGATTCCATCACTGTGCATTACTGTGCAGCCGTGCTAACTCATTCCCAACACTCACTCCCAGTGCAGTCCTAATGGCTTCCTCAAACAATCCCATCTGCCATAATAATGAAGTCAGAAGTCATTCAAAGCATGCCCAGATTTTCCATTATCTATGTTATTCTACTTTCTCTAATTCTTTGTGCTGCCTTTCTCTCTGTGAAGGGAATGGCATAATCATGACCTAGCAAAGGGAAAAGCCGCTCTATTGATGTCTAGCAGACGTACCCAGCAGCTTGCGGTCCTCTAGCTCCACATGCTCACACTCCTCCCGGAAGCAGCAGTTCCATTTCAGCAGTGATAATTTGCTGTTCTCTTTATGGACAGTATTGGTGGAGGGATAGCTAATTTAATCCCTGACAATATACATCCTTACTAGTCAGTCAGTCATCATATAAATGCTCAGAGTGAGTTAAGAAGCTTCTCAAAAAAGGCAAGATTGTCTTTATGGAGAATCCGTTAACTTCAGTCAGGATAGAGGGTTTGGCCCAACGTATTAATGGCCAAATCAGTGTTTCTGCTATACAATATAATTCTGTAGTTTTTACATTGGTTATATGCTTTAGAAGGTCCATTTAACACTTTTTGGGAACATCCATTTCCCTAAATTCCCTAGCAATGGGACTGCAGACTGGGAATCTTGTGCTTCACCAGTGATTACTCACATAATCAAAAATGCAACCCACTCTTTTCAGCTCTGTTTAGTAGGCCTGAATAGTGCAAAAATCAGTGTACTGCTAACCTGCTAAGCCTGTTTCTGCTGACACCCTTCAAAAGATGGCCAGAGCTCTGGGTTTCACCTGAGAAAAGCCCAAGGCAGCCTGTGATGAGGCCAAGGAATCTGGGAATGTCGTTTACCTGTTGCCAAACAAAATAGCGTTAGCAGACCTGAGACCAGCAGTATTAGCAGCAGTTACACGCAGACACCATAAAATCGAAGCAAAACCAAAAACTGAATTTGAGGCATTAAGAAAAAAAAATATGACCAAGGTTGTTGTATTATCCAATGCAACTTCCTACCAGCTATTCCAGCTTCCTGGGGCAATAACCCCACAGATGATCAAATCGCACAGGAAAATAGCTTGAGGAGTGGTGAGCATCTTTGCAGCCCCTGCTCAACACAGTTAATACCACCACATTGTACATCCGTAACAAGACTATTTCCTCCCCTCCTTGGAGCCCTAGGAATGTGAATCACACAGGCAGCTGAAAAAAAATGCAGTTTTACTGCAGCCTGGAAAGCAGTGGGATTGATATGGCAGGTCTTCGTAGAACTAGAGGGAAATACCCTCTCCCATACCCAAAACCTTGTTAATCTTTTGCAGATGAAAAAGTAGTTTTGATTTTTCTTTAAAAGTCCTTCCACCTGTCTGAAGGAATAAAATACCTCTCCTTTAATGTTCTCTGTTATAGAAAGCAAACACAGGGGGAAAATTGCTGTAATGATAATCAAAGACTTCCATAGGATTATCCTAGAAATAACTTCTACATTTTTTTGGCAACACATCACCCTGGATGTATTTTCAAAGTCAGTGATTGGTGACAGGTAGAAGTTAATTACAAATGCATTTGAGGAACACTGTAAAACTGGTTGCATCTCCCTGTTTTTTACCTCTTTCCTACTTGAGAGTCCCTTCCCCTGAGATCTCCCTAGCTATTATTTGTACCTGTACAAATCAATAAAATTATGTAGTCACAGAAGTACTGTTTGCACATCGATAGCTTGGACTCGGCTACTGCAGCTGACAGCAAGCTGCTTTCCATGCTTCCCAGCAGCATATCAGAACCAGGAGGCTTGGGAGATCCAAGGATACTGACAGTTAGCAGTGACGCCACCCCTTTCCTGCTCCCGAACACATACTTCAAATGCTTTACTCTAACCTTTTCACCGTCCCAGTGCATTCTGCCCAATATATTTATGTGCAGGGCTGCAACAGATGATTGTTTCTTTTTGGGAGGTTTTGCAGACATGTATATACGTCCTAGAAAAATGATCGGCACCTATTGTGTGTGGAGAGGACAGTAAAATCAATTCATCCTTTGTGCTCTCAGCTGAGGGCCAGGTTTCTTACACTGCAACGCAAAGTATTGAATTACGTTTCTTTTCAGGGCAGATGAGTTATAGAGCCCTCTACAGAGAGAATTGCCACATAAATTTTTGGTGAGGGATAGTCTCAAAAGGTAACAAATTTTGTAGTAATCCAATCCTGGTGTGATTCTGCCATCACAAGAAGGTGTAATGAGACTACCTTGGACTCTCACACAGCTTCTCAGGTTTTGTGAGGAAAACCTTTGTGATAGATTGTCTTTGTAGTCTGTAGGTGAGTATATTGCTCCTGCAGACCATTTCTCTCTCTGTTTTTTCTTGTTCTGTTTCTCTCCAGTGGAGAAGGAATGATTTATCTTTGGTTAAATATTAATCTGGAAAAGATCTGTTTAACACTTCTAGCCAGGAGGTTTTGAAGCATTCTTAGTTGAGATGAGATGATTTAATTAGGATGCTGAGCATTTAGAAAAATACTCTCTCTGGGACACTTAACGTTTTTTAGGTTGTTGGTTTTTTTTTTCCCCCAAGGTATGGAAAAGCTTTATAATCAGGTGAAATGCCTCATTGTGAGAGACCACACTCTGAGAAAAAGCTCAGGTTTTCCGCCCAGACTGCCTAAAAAAGGCCTTCAATCTAAAGGAAAATGACATAAAATACACAGTGGAGAATGAAGGAAAGGGTGGCAAGACAGCAGTCTTTCAGGAACAAGACTTGAGATTCTGTCTTCTCTAGTTCCCATGCAACTTTCCTTTGCCTTTTCCTTATTTGCCATGTTTTGTCTTCTTTCCTTACAAAGCCAAGCAGCTACTGCTTAACCCAAAGTCATACATGCCTTTTCCCGTTGCCTCTGGCAGCTCATCCTGCTGATACCATGGGCTAGAAGCACCCTCGTTCGTTACTGGGGTCCCTGCTGAACTGCTGTGGCTGTTTCAGTGACGCTTCTCCAGGAGCAGGGATCCTGCCCTGGGATGTGGCTGTGGGGGAGGGACCAATGGGTGGGAGCACTGAGGCTTCACACACCTACCTGCCCTGCTCCTGGAGTCAGCAAGGATGGTTCTTTCAGCTGTCGTTAAACAAGAAGAGTTTCTGTCCCTCCTAGCTGGTGTGAGAGCCTTGCCAGCCTTTCAGTCTGTTGGGAGAGTTGAACCTGAAGCCAAGACTTTACCTGCTTCTACAGACAGCCCTCCTACTGCTTTGGTGATTTAAAGGCCGTAACAGCAGGAGAACATTAGCAACACATTAACTGCAGGGTAGAGGTTTGCCATCACTAACTCATTCACAGTTCAGAATGATGAGTATTGCCTCTATGTGTTTGGGATACTATGAATTAATTAAATGTTAAGGATAATTTGCAGTCTTTAATTTTTGCTGTCTGACTGCGAGCCCACGAGCAGCTCTGTGATCTCAGTTACATCATTTTGGCTCTCACTGAGAACAGCTATTGACTTGAAAGGCCAAGGCTCTTTGGTAAAGCAGCATGACTTTCCTGTTCAAGGTAAATATTTCTCCAGTGCAAGGTTTTATTTTTTTATTTCTCATGGCAGGCTGTAAAAATGAACTTGTGGAATTTAAGTGACTAATTACAAGGAGTTCTTATTATCCAGATAAGTTGTGAGTCATAATGTGCAATGAGAGTAATCCTAATTTTTTAATAAGGATCAACTGAATCAGCCTCTCCAAATATATTGTGCTTTTCTGTAAAGTAAGGGACTGTTACCTTTCTTACAGATGGGAGCAGTAATGTTCACCCTGAATACCACTGCAAGTATCTCAGGTCGATTCATGCAGAACAAGTGTCAAAAGACCATCTGTATTCTCATATTCCTTGCAAAAAGCAAATTCAGCGTCATTCCTATTTATAATTACTCCCAGCTAAAGATTATTCATTCAGAAATATTTTACGTATATGCATTACAGGTCTTTTTCAGTTACCTCTCCCTATCTCCAATATACTATAGAAAGTAGTATCAGACAAGTAGTAGATGAGCTCCATTCTCTCCTGGGGTGAGGAGCAGAGGTGCATCTAGAAGGACTCTGATGATCAGAAAAGTACCAGGCTGTTGAAATTAAAAACAAACAAACAAACGAACAAACAAAACCTTCACTACTTCAGGTCCTTGGTGGGATCACCACAAGGTTTAGTGTTTTCTTACTGAGGGGTGTAGCAGATGGCAGCAGGCTGAGGACAGCCCAGAGCTCAGGCTCAGATCTCAGGCTGCCCCTTTTTTACACAGCTTTCTGTACAGCAGTAAGTGAAATATGGGCAGTGCTGCCCTCACTGCTGTGTTTTTAACTAAGCTTGTGTCATGAGATCATTACAGAGACAAGCAGCTTCTCAGAAATGGTGACCAACAAAACATATGCAGGTCATAGTGGGAAACACTGGGGAAATTTGGGCTTGAAGTCTTAGGGGCCCATGGTGTCTCAGAAGATCATCTTCCTGGATCGCTCTTGCAGGTAAATGTAAGTTGTAAATCCCACTTAAAAGAGCGATGTAGGAACCAGTGTGCCTCCTTGGAGGTGGCTGCTAGTCATTGCTTGATACCATGGTGACGCCATGAAGCTGCACAGAGATACGGTGATACTCTATTGTATTTTGTTTCAGTGTGGTGCTCACCTGGGGCATATTTTTGATGATGGACCTCGCCCAACTGGCAAACGATACTGCACAAACTCTGCTTCGTTATCTTTCAAGCCAGCAGACAAGAACAATGCCGGAGAAGGCAGCGGTAACGCCAGTCCTGCCCAAACAGGCAAAGCTGAGCTGTAGGACGAAGCAAAGAATGCAGCAAACTGCGCTGATCCCACACAGCTTACAAGGAATGTTTTCTAAGTTGCCTGCTCTCTTATATCTTAAGAATGTTCAATGTATGAAAGCATTTTGCACCATCCTTCTTCTTCAGCACCTTTTCAGAACTGAGGCCTTGCCTGCCGGTGCATTTACTACATAATTAGATTGAAAAATGTGTTGACTGACACCACAGTTTTTCTTTCCGTTTCTTTCCTTTGAGATTGCTTTGGGAAATCCTTAAATCGCGAGGCTTTGGCATCGTTAGTTATTAGTTTCTTTTTAGAGCCGTGTTACTCTAGGTTTGAACACTGTTCCTTTTTGTGTGGGAGATGGGAATTGTGTTTGCTTCCAGTCTATAGGAAACTTCTGGGCCTAAGGAAATCCTGAATTCCTAGCACATCTCTGCTTTGTTCTGACTTGCGAGGCATGCAGCCTTTGGTCATATGTATTCAGCCATCTCCCAGCACCAGCCGCACCCTGCAAAAACTTGTAGTTATGGCTGTTCCTTCCCAACTGAGAGAGATGGATGAGATGTGAAGCCCATCCTTTGGCTGATTTGCTGCCAAAATTTCAAGGGTGTGGTTGAAAGGATGTAAACATTGTCCCAGCATCCATTTTTCCCCTTTGTTTGGTATTTAAATCAAGGTTTCAACTAATAAGGCTCACTTTTGTGGGCTGCTAATGAGGCTTTGTCTTTTTGTGAGGCTTGTTTAGGAACTGTAACTCAAAATTGAATTAAAGTTGAAATCTGCAGGGGGTAATTATATGGACAAGTGCAGAGATAAACTTGAGAAGTGAAGTAGATGAGAGGTGACACGAGGCTCTTGTCAGTTGCTACAAGGATTCAGAAACAGGACAGTTTCTGCTAAAGGGGAGTTTAGGAATGAATGTGTCAGAAAGAGGGACACTTTCCTGAAGTATCTAATTTTAAAGACACGCTGGTTTGGATGCATGATGCCTACAAGGCTACAGGCTTTAATTTTTGCAGTTGGGGTGTAAGACATGAGGGAGGGGGTTGGTTTAAGAAATGAATTTGAAAAAAGCCTGTCAGAGCTCCGGAATTTTCATGTAGCAAAATTTGCTGCTGCTTTTAGATTTTGTTGAATAACAATTTGTCTAGAATTCTGCGTAATACTGTTCTTTCAGCTATGCTATACAGTATTTGCTAACACCACTTTGCCTTCAAGCCTTGAGAGACTTAATGAATATAGTATTTACTTTTATTAGCAAACTTTGTGACTAACGTATTTGGATCCAATTTTATTTCTAGTAGGAGCAAAGCAACCAGTGATTTTTATGGAAGCAGGATTGAGGTTTTTATGTCAGTGATAATAAACATATTATCTAAAGTACAAACATCCTTCCGTTAAAATATAGCTCCTGGAAAAGCATACGGAATGATCAGAATTGCCTTTTTTTAGCAACATAAGAAAGACGTGAAAAAAGCATACAATACCTTAATGTAGCATAGAAGCAAATAAGGATGATAAATATTTAAAGCTGACCCACTCGGACTCTGCTGTAGTGAGCACCTACGTACATGGGTATTCCCCCAGATGTCAGGCAAGGAATTGCTCTTTGGCCGCAGGAAAGGTTGTGGAGACTGACCTTTGCCGTTTCAAGGCGGTTGAGCTTCTCCTGGTCCCATTTGTTTTTAGCAGTCTCTTCTAGAAGGACTGGTTTTATCTCTTGCTTTTATTTAAAGAAAAATAGGTTTTCTCCACCACGTTTTCGGACATAAACATAAAAAAGGCAGCATCTATAAAAATGTGGTACATAAACGTGGTTTAATTCCAGATTGCTGTTGGATTTAAGTGTTATCAAATTTCAGTATATTCCTGCCTTATGTTAAAGAAATACATTACTTAAACTTCAGTACGCAGTAACGTATGCTGTCCTACAGGAGATTTATTTTTGCAGGATATGGAGTGCAATGAAATGAGTTAATATGGTGAGGTGTATGTGATCTCTGGGAGTTAGGCCATTTAACATAGGAAATGCATTGTTCTCCCTTCTGCACAAACTGCACCACAGCGCAGTGCAAGGTAAGACTGATTTCCTTTTATTGCTCTTAGAAGATGCTAGTAAGGGCTAATATTGAACCCTCCAAATTTGGTTCAGTCTGGTATGATCATGGCAGAGGAAACTTGGGAGCTGAGCACAATGAAGAGAGCAATAGGAGGATATTTCTGTATGTTTAAATTTTGCACTATCTAGATGCTTATAAAAACTGAATGCAAACTGTGTAGAAATAGCAAAGTATATTTTATAATATCTCTATTGTTACTCAGATGTTTAAATAGTGTACCTTAAAATACCATGTAAGTCACACATGTTATTTATATATACTATATATATATATATAAAATTGCACATGTTTTTTATATATATATATGTACACGCACATATATTATCCAAGTATAATTTTATCCTTCGGTACCTTTTTAATAACTAAAACCTTTCCTTAAGAGGGTTCAATACTTTTAAGAAATTGAATATACATTTTTCAAGTTAAATTTGTTTTCATACACAAATATAAAATAAATATCTTTATAAATAATTCTGTTCTCCTTCCTTATTTATCTGGGTTTATGTCAGGTTTTTGTGCCTCTAGCTGCAGCATGTTCTAGGAAACTGCGTTTACTTTGCTTTTCTTTAACTTACTGTCCATATTATATATCCAGTAATTTATCTCCAGTGGGTTTCTGGCAGGGGGACAGCACTGCAGGGTACCAGGTGTCCTTGCACTTACCTGCTTTCAAGAGATTGTCACAAGCACTCAGGCCCAATAGAGAGGGGAAATGTTTAGAGAACCTTTTCAACTTTTAAATTTTACTTACTACTTTACTACTTAGCAGAAGGTTTGACCACTTCTGAAAGATGTGGCATGGGATGTGGTGAGTTGCAGGCGTGCTGTAGGAGCCCTGCAGTGCCCAGGCTCAGCTTGCAATGGAGGAATTTGGCTGGAAAATTGGTTTCTGTCAAGGTTTCATCTCCAAGGATGCAGGTTTGGAATGCCCCGTGGGCAGCAGGTTAATGCTGCTCAGTAGATCAGCTCTACAGTGGGTTTTCAAAGGTAGGTGTGAGGGAGGGGAAGAAGCTGCAGGCTGTTTTCAAACCAGCTTCTACATGTGTTCATGGAAACCAGAGAGTTACATCAAAATTAATTCACTTGCTAATCGTTCTCAAGCATTGCAGAGTGTCCTAGGACAGATGACACACGAAAGACTTGTTTTACAAGTTTAGTATAATCCCCGCTAGTCCAAAAATTAACCCCTTGCCTCCCACCTGTCCACTGTAGTTCCCTCTCAGAACTGTAACAGTTTGGTATCTCTGAAATGAGGGACTAACTGGTACCCACTAAAATGAGATGCAGCTGAACACCCTGTGGTGGCTTTGCCTTGCACTCCCAGCATAACGCAGCCAGTCTGTCAGCACCCAGAGGTGCTGTGCTAAGGCAGATCTTCAGAGGACTGTGGTCCAGTCCACATGCTGCTGCTGGCCTGGCAGCAGACAGAAGGAACCGCTCTGCGCTCCAGTCCAGCTCAAGGCAGGCTGTGTTGTGCAGTGCATGGCATGCCGTTGTGCCTAAGACATGTGTACACTCCACCACTTCAAAACCAGGGAACTTGCCCTGCTGCTCCTGCTGTTCCTTGGGGTGCCCTGGCCACAGCATGGGAGAAGCAGTGGCGGCAGGACCAGTGACGTGATGCCACGAACCACTTTGTGATTCTCTTACCATTGTAGCTATATGGCTTCCATGTATTAAAGGCACCTTAACTGTAAGCCTTTGTCACAAGCTCTGCCAGCTCTCATACACCAAAAAAAGAATTAAAAATACAGTGTGTGTATGTGAACTGGTTAAAACTGGGGCCTTAGCACAGTGGCTATAGCGTGTATGCCTCATGTGGATGGTGGTAGGCTGACATCTGGATTTATGCAGCAAAGACATGGCTCTTAAGAAAGGAGAGGGAGCTTGTTGTGAAGTAATGTATTGGCCTTACTTGTACTCACAGGTGAGTGATGTCTGAAGGCTCTATCATCTCTCAGGGTAAAAGGCAAGATAAAACTGAAGTGCTCAATTTGCCTCCAGTGGCCCAAGATAGTGATAATAACCACGCACAGGGTAGGACCTGCCTACTGTACCAGCATGAGGCATGAGACCTTACTGCCCTTTCAACCGTGACAAAGGTAGAGCTAGCTGTGGCACTAGCTAAACTCCATTGCATTTCCTCTTCTTCCTTACCCCAAAAATGTCTCAGTTAAATAAGACACCACCATAAGTCAGCATTTCTATTGGGGTGGCAGTGAAGAACACATTGTCACAGACAGGATGCCAAGTGTGGATGTGGATGTTGGTACTCTATTGATTGTACTGAAATGTCTCAGTCTTAATTCACTTAGCCTTGTCTTGTAGTCCATTTACCCAACAGAATTTCATAAGGTGTGAGGTTACGCCTTCTCTGACAGAATATGTGATGGATGTTAATTTTTCTTATTGTTCAGTACGTTACAAGAAGTCTGTGGTTAATGTTGCTGCATGGCCAGCAGTCCTCTGCTCCTTCACCCGTGGTCTCGGAGGGGATGTGACGTACATGATACAGGCTATTTTTCTGGTCCAAATTCAGAGTTTCAAAATCTCACCTTCTCTCTTCACATCCTTGAACTATTGCACTTTTTGCACTTCCAGAATTAAGGTTGGTGTGCTCTATACCCACTTGTTCACAGAACAAAAGGCAGAGTATTCAGTGGCACTAGAAGCAAATTCATTGGTTTCCAGAATTAATAGAATAAGAAAAAAAAGTTACTTAGCTCACTGGCAAACTGAACGAATAGTTCTTGTTTTATTGACTATTAAAATGAGGCCACCTACAGGTCCTGCAATAAACCTGCAAAAATGTTTAATCCTACATATGTGAAGAACTGCGTTCCAGTCTGGCTTGCTCTGGCGTTGTTATGAAGAGAAGTCGTACAACCACAGGGCCTGACTTTGCTTTTCAGATTGAAGCCGTGACAGCAGCCAGCAACTGTATTAATTTTACAGTCACTTCTTTAAAAAAATGAGAGATAATACTTCCAAATGCACCCTAGTCAGTGAAATGACTGAAATAGCCAAACTCTGAGCAGTGTAGGCATGTGACATTCTGAAATCCTTATACAGGCCACTGGTGTAATATAAAATGCACTAAGCAAAAAGGCCTCAGTATGTCCACATGTTTTTGGGATCAGGACCTGCTTGAACAGCCCAAATTAAGCAGGAATAGTACACTCAGAAACCTTCCCCAGAGACCTCCTAGGACTTGTAGCCAGCCTTCTCAGACCTTTTGCTAGCCAGCCTTGGCCAGCAGAAAAAGAGAAGTGGTTCCAGAAGAGGAAAGAGAAAAGGCTTCCAGTTTCAAACTCCTGGTTTATTCACCTCTTGTTAGACTGTTTGCAAACACTGAAGACATTTCACTCTGCAGATGTCTTAGCCAGTACATTCTCCTTTGGTACTCTTTCTAGCTTCAGTACAGATAATACCTGCGGTCTAACTTCTTTTAGCCAGGAAATTTTACTGCCCTAATGCAACAATTCTCCCTCCCTTCCAGTTGCTGCAAGGATTTTCTTCTCTCTTGCTTTTCAATACCTGGCATTGCAGACAATGGTACATTATTATTTTCTTCTCACTGTAGCCTAAAAACTATCTGAACTGTGGCTTCAGCTTGTCTTACACCCTATACTTCTCACTTCTTCTCTGCCCAAGTGGAAGGAATATCTGTTCCCCCAAAATACAAGCAATCACCTACTGGCAATATAAGAACTGTGACAATTTGTCTATGCCCGCTTGCTGGGAAAAGTAGCAGTTCTTTGGAAAAGCGAATAAAATATGTCTTTATTGTCCTATTAAAGTGGACAAGTTGATTTTGTGTGTGGACTAGCTAGTTTTCATGTTTTCCAGGCTGCCCCAAAGCCCTTCTTTTTGTAGTCCAGGTATTGTCTCCTTCAGTTTACAGCTTTATTATTGTATGTTTCATACAAACATGAACATCTGGAGAACATCCTCAGGTATAACTGCTGGGCAGCGCAGAAAATATCTGGCGTGATCTGAAACAGGTTTTTCTTCCCATGAAAGTACACCCCTGGGACTGGGAAACTAAGAAGGTCTGTAATGGCGTAGAGATCCTTTCACCTCCAGAACACCACTTCACATTTGGCCTGGGTCTGTAACAGCCACCATCCCTGGTGATTTCTCAACTGTTAACTGGTTTTCTGTGAAATTAGTTGGTGCTTGTACCAGTTTACAGAAATCACTGTGGCAGCGTTCCTGAGAGCCTTGGTGATGCTGCAGCTGGTGAGGAAGATTGAATTCCTCACTGTAAGAGCAGTCCATTTTTATCCAGAGAGCAGGCAGGAGATGGAAGAGTAGGTGGATGGTGGGGAAGGGGAGGGAGGGGAGGAATTTGCCTTGCACATTTTGACCTTTGCTGTTTGCCCCACCCATTCATCTAGATAGATTTCCACTGTGGCACTGAGAAAGCACACTTAACTCAGGCCAATTAGAGTAACAAAGACTTCTGAAACCCTGTAGAAATAGGTCCTACTTCTTAACTTCGTTCTGGTGTCTGTCACTGGGTTGTTACTGCTCTGTTTTCACCCCTTCCTTTACATGCTGCAGAAAATACTTGCAGTCACAGTGCGATCATACACCCTTGCTGCTTCAGCCCTGTTGTACACGATTTCAAGAAAGATGATCATTTTATCTTGTTCCTAGGAAACAAAAAAATCTGAACTGTTTTTTCCAGAGCTGAGAAAATTCCAAGCAATCCTTGGAATTTGTTGTCTCCATGTTGTCAATGTTAGCTTTGTGGGCTACCACCAGTCCCAGCAGTCACCAGCGACCATGAATTCAGTATTCTCTGTTGATAAATTACAATTTTATCTTTGTTTGGCTAGGGCTTTTAGTAGCCTGCCAACTCAAAACCATTGCCTAATATATCATTAGAAGGCAAATATGATCCCATGTATGTCTGTGGCGTGTAAGCAGCTCCTACCAAAGCCTGGGCATTCCAGAATCCTGCTGAGGAAGGAAAGCAGTGCCCCAAATCATTTAGACTGCAGATTTTTCTTTTCAAGTAAAATATTTTTTGTTTTTCGGGGTCAGACACTCGGGGCTGTTCAGGTCACAAGACGCCAGAGGCTGTTTACTTTGGAAAACAAGGACAGCAGCGGTGGGAGGTGGTTTTAGCAACACCCAAATCTAGCGTTTTAAACCAAACAGCAGTCTGGCCAAAGGGCAGCTTCACTCATCCTTACTGACACCATGACATAGAGGGAGAGTGTCCAAGAACTGACTGACGTACGTGCAACAGGAATAATATTTGGTATTCTCACTTATGAACTCAAATACCTCAAAGCATGCGGGAGATCCTCAGATGAGAGGAATAAATATTTTGCACTGACTTCAGTCCATGTTTACAGTGGAAAGTGATTTCTTGAAAGGCTGAGACAGTGCCCAGTAGTGGGTTGCATCTAAAAGCATTTTGGTGACAGTGGAGCAGCACTTTTCCTACATCCAGATGCCAAGTGGAATGGTAGGTTTTTGTCTTCCCTTTGTTATTTTATTTAATCTTTCAACTATCCAGGCTATGGAGATTTCTATAACCCAGCTTTCCTTCTAGGTCATTAGTTGAAAAACAGAAGGAATGAATCTTGAGAATGAATCTGAGATGGAGACTGGCAAGAAAAAAATAAAAACAGTGTGAAAGGTTCCTTCTGTTAGTACATATGGAGGCACTTTTACGTACAGTTTTGCTTCCCTTCTGAATTGCGTCGTGGGGATGAAGCTGATCCATCAGGATGCACAACTTTGCTTGTCCTTGCCAACTGGCCAAGCCCACTCTTTCTAAGAATATAGGACTTGTCACAGCTGAGGACAGCTCAGCTGACAAGGTACAGTCTCCTAGACCTTACTGAATCTAGAGAAACCATGTGTCTTCAGCCATTTCCATCCCTAGCTGGGTGGCCATTCATGAGTTTATAACACTGTTCAAAACCGCATGTGACTTTCTCTGCGTGAATTTTTGTTCATGCTTGCTTTTTCACCACAAACCAAAATTGCCATAGATACCTGCTTACCCTCTGTGAAGACATTTCTTTCCTGTTGACATTCAATTAGTAGATATATTCTGTGGGTCCAGTTAGAGGGCAAAAATAAAAATCAATTTTAGATTACTCAGCCCATTCAAACCAGCAAAATGGTGTTTAGAAATGTTAAACTGCAATAAAAATCCACATCTATAGGGACTCACCCAGAGTTTCACAACAGCAGTGAGGATAGGGCACAGAGCTTCCTATTTCAAATGTCTTCAAAACATCCCTTCAAAGAATCTCTATTAGGTGTTAGGAGTATAGAGCCTGTGGCATCCAGTTACACAATTTTGACCATTTAAGAGAGGCGAATAAAATAGAGTCAGTTTTAGAAGCCTACTGTGAATGGATTACTGTTTTAGCCCTGAAAATACACATTTCTTCCAGGAGTGTAAAAGTGAGGGGAGTGTTTATGCCACCAGTGTAGGAAACACACATCTCTTTGCTCCAGTGACTAAAGTAGACTAATGAGAGCTATCAAACTTGCTAACGACTGAGGGAAAGCCTTTCAGTGCCTCACACTGGTAAAACCTAAGTGTTTTCTGTAGCGTTATTTCCGATTGACACCAATGTGAATGAGAGGTAAATAGGATGCAGCGTCCATGTAACGCAATAGCCCTGGTGCTCTTCCTGGCAGCGAGTGAATATGGAGAAGCAAGTCCAGCAACCCTGGGAGAGAACCACATCAGTTGTCAAAGGCATGCTCCGTTACCTTGAGCCTTACCAAGTAGATACATTTCTGAATTAACTACATTTAAAACCACTGATAATCTAGAAAAAGGAATATGAACTCTACTGCTTTTTGTAAGGGAGGAAAAAAGGGCAAAATGGCAAAGCTGAGCCACTGGTCCAGAGGACCATCCTTGAGCTATGCCATGAGGACAGGCAGGGAAACAGGCAGATCCTGAAGGTGAGTTGCCAACTTCTGCTTTCTAAATGTGTACGCTGTCCTGGGAGATGTGTAATCTCAATGTGTTTGGCATTCTGCAAAGAAAAAATTGAACTCTATTCCACTCAGTCAAACAGCTTGTCCTCATCAAGGTCCGTGAGCTGAGTAGTCAGCTGTAGGAGGCCTGTAGAAGAGTAAGCCTGGGATTGTTTACAGGATGCCTTAGAGATGCTTTCAAATCAGCTGAGACAACCATTGCTTTTAAAAGACAGACATTAGCTAAGAATATTTATATTTTGAGAGTAACAGGATAACTTGGGACAAAATGCTCACCTCCAGCTCACAAAGCGTTTTCATACCCAAGATTGTATTACAGTTTAGAAAAGTCACGGCAAAGTCTCCAGGTTTGTTTGAAGACATGCATGAAGAATTATATGGTGAAACGTTTCATTCTGGCTGTGAAGAAAGTTAATTCAAAACAACTAAAACGTCAGCCATAAAGATGTACAACATTTTTCAGGAAGCCTTGTCCACCCTGAACAAATGTTTTTATAAAAAACAGCCTGCCCGTAATAATCACTGTTATTGAAAAGACATCCCAAGGTTGCTGTATGGAAATATGTTAAATACGTTCTGAAATTCAATCTAATATAATTTCAACATTAGAGCTCATTCATAATCCTGTATTAAAAGCCTATGCAATTTTCATGAAATATGTCTGTCTGTGTAATCATGAATGCTGAATATTGTCATGGCTTTCCAGGAATTTTCAACCTCAATGCAGAGGAAAGAAAACTCTTCCAACTGGACTTTTACACCACTGAGAAGAAATAACAATAACAGCTCTAAACTTAAAATAAACATTTCTGGAAAAATACTATCTTTTAAAAGAGGCTGTAGTCTGAATTTCAAGCTACTAGTAATAACAACGCAGAGGCTTCAAATGTGCTTATGGTTACAGCTCCTTGCTTTGCGTGGTCCTGGGGGGAAACAGCCCCAGTAGGGAGGAATCTGTTTACTCACACCTAGATTTAGAAAGTGATCACTTCAGCTGGAGTTGGCTTAAACCCCATAAATATTTCTGTTTTGAACCCCCAGTTTACAACTGGATATAGCTGTTACTCTCATTATCAAGTCAAGTCTTGGCAGTTCTTTCTAACTGCACAGCACCACAAGTGCACACAGCATCACAGGGGTGGAAAGGTAAAGAGAAGATTTTCAGCATCACTGTACACCTGATGTGCTTGTATGAGTACACCAGCTGCTCATCATTAATTTCTTTATGTTTATAATTTTATAAAAGACTCAAAGCCTACAAAGTAGTACTTGCACACAGGAAAGTGCCAGGAGTGGGAGAATTCTGCTTCTCTCTCTAATACTCCTATTCACTGATGGCTCTTTGATATTTCTCCTTTTTATGAGCAACCTTTTTTTTATTAGTGGAATATTGCTGGTTCCATGGCATAACTTTAAAATGATAGGAAAAATTATACAACTGGGATCGCAATTATTCAGCACAGCCATTTTAATCCTTCGTGTTATTTGATCCAGTACAAGGTAATATGCGTCTTATTTCCAATTAGAATACAATTCTCACTATATTCATCATCTATCGATGTCTGCTTTTGCATTTTCCAGAGACATGGAAGTCTGTGATTCAAAGGGTGCCATTCAGACTACCCTACTTGTGGACAATTATATAGTGTCAGCAAGGCTGCGTGTAGGTTTGATGCCTGTAGCCCAGGGCAGCTGAGAGCTGCTGTGCACTTTCTTTCTTTCTTTCCTGCAGAGTTTCTCACCAGCTGACAGCGCATTGCAGAAATGGTTCCGCTGTGCCTCCACAGCCCTGTGCCGTTCATGTGAGCAATATTGCAGAGCATATTTGTTTGAGACTGCTCAGCTGCATGTGGCAAAAAGATCACTTCTCTCATGCCTGAGGGCCAGAGAGGAGAGGAGAAGAGAGGAGAGAAGAAAATGGGAATGATGGTGCGTGAAACAAGAGTGGGTCTGGCTCGTCATTGCCTGCCTGTTGCTGGGTGATGCTAGTCCTGCATCCATCCTTCTGCCCCTGCCCTCCTTCCCACCACCCCCCAACTCCTACCACTCCCTTGTGCTGATATTTCTATACTAGTGTTGAGGTGGTTTAGCTTTCTGAAGCCACAGAAGACTAACCCAGCAAAAAAGCGGCGGATAATTTGGACTATTGAGGTGAACTGACTTACAAAGGAGTGAGATGAGGTAGCCGGGTGCAGAGGGAAGGAAGAGCAGGGACTGGGAAGACTGGAGGAGGAGATAGTGGGGACAACATGTCACCCCCTAATGGGAGTGACAAGTTGTTATGCTGTAGCATGTAACTTCACTGCTCTGCTGCTCTTTCCTCATCTATATAAATAGCTGAGAAATCCCTTCTAATGCTTGCAAAACATCTTGAAAGATATCTTGAAAGCCTCCAGTGCATGAGAAGCTGATACTGACTTCAAAGCTGACTGTCCCTTGCATGAGTTGGAGCAAGGCACATGCACTCAAGACTTAACGCTATAGTATCAAGTTAACGTGATGTGAAAACTCTTAAATATTCTTCTGGCTTCAGTCATTCATATCCAGATGGCGCTGCCTTGAGGCAGTCATGTCACAGAACAACTGGCAAAAGCCGTGGACAGGCAAGGATTTACACTATATACTCCCTATGGTCCATCTCACCCATTGCATAATTACCTGTGAACCTGGGTGGGTGTCAGCATCCACCATGTGAGCATTTGCCTCCATCCTCACAGGAAAGACAAAGTCTGCTATCTACATGAGAAAACTCTTCAGAAACTTGTCTCTCTGAGTTAACAGATGTGTATCCAGCTTTAGCTGGCCAAGAAGCATGGAAGAAGCCTTTGCTTCATGAAACTGTGACAACTACCTCGATGCACTTAAGAGATTTCAGGCAGACTGTCCATCTCTCAAATTTTAGGGTCCCTCTGAAGGTTTGTCCTTGGTCTTTTGGTAGCATAAGTACCCTATAGAAAAAGACAAGAGAAGACAAAACCTGAAGCTCAGCAGCAGAGTACTCACAGCAGTATCCTTGGGAGAGGAAAGGCACAGCACACCTGAGAACTTAGAGGTCAGAGCTGGAAGACAAATGACTTTAGACGGTGCCAGGACTCCTGTGACGCTTCCCTGGAATTAGAGGTTGGCCCACATTTCTTTGGTTTTCTAATGTGCTGAACTCCAGGCATGATTCACACGAATCTGAGCTGAGAGCAAAGCTATATAGTATTTAAAAGTACTGGTGTTTTCTAGGTCAGTGGGTTGAGTTAAGGAACGTTCACCAGAAGCTACTTCATAGCCCCTTAGACCTGGTACAATGGTGGCAAGCAGTGCTTTGGCAGGGGGACTAGGTCTAAACTAAGAAATCACATGAATGTCCACCTTTTTGTGTACAGTGGGCTTCATTCTCACCCTTCCAAATGAACAGGTTGCATTCCAGGTATGCAGCTGTCAAAATGCTATTTTCCATCTCAAATCTTGCTTCTTTGTCTGTGTCCAAAGTGTCCTGGCAGATGGCCAGGTTACCGATGATGAAGATGATGTTGAGAGAATGGGTAGGGAGCAGGGGTTCACTGTTTCTTATGGCACAAGAACTACAAGGGACCCAGTGAAATTTCCAGGCAGAAGGTTTAGTGGAAGCAAGAGACAGAACCTTTCTGTACAACATTGAGTTACTCTGTGGCACTCAGTGCTGGAGGATATTATGGGATGCACAAGCACATATGATTCCAAGGGATTAGGCAAAATTATGGAAGTACAGGTATGTACTATTTAAAAACAGTGACACAGGCTCAGGGATATCCTAATCCATCTATTGCTGGAAGCCAGGAGTCTATAGTGGAAGTGTAATGATAACTTTCTTACAAATGTTCTTTACGAGGCCAGCACTAGCACTGACTAGAGAGAGTAGAATAAGACAGATGGTCCTGGGCAGCTGCTCATCATGTGTGAACTCATGAAGCTCACCTAAGCATCCATGTGTGTGTACTTACATGTACACATGCAAGATCACCCTTGCTTGCCCTGCAGCAACTCTGCCCATCCTAGACCCTCAATCTTATTCGTGTTTGCAAAGAGCCTGGGTGAGAAGATAGTTGCCTTGTCCTTTGCATTGTCTTTCACCCCAGCAGAGGAATGTAATTCTGCAAGGTGCTGAGCACTGCTGGCTTAGGGCAAGAACTAGTGAGCTCCATACAAGCCTTGCTTTGAACTGTTTTTATCAATGAATATGTTTATTCCAGGTGGTAGATATTTGAGCTAATGAAATGTATGATGCTTTGCAAAGGTGTGGAAGGACATAAGCCCACAAGTCTGGATTTTTGCAATGATTTTCCAGGGCCCTCTTTAAAAACTGTCCCCTTACTATTCTCAGTAGGTAGTGAGTTCTATAAGAGTCCTGTCAACAGTGGAAAAAATTTTATACCCTTAGAGACACCTTTTTGCAGAAGCTTTTACAAGTAGATCAAAAAGCACGGCTATATAACTTCACATAAATACTTGAAAAGCATTATGGTGAAATTACTCTTTTTTTAACTCTAGCAGTAGGGAAAAAAGGCCTTAATAGCTGTAACATTACATAGCATTGGCATCCTGCATATGGTGATTACAGGACAGAGAAACTCCAGACTCTGGCACCATAAAGCTTTTCTGGGTGCATTTATACAGAGAACACCTGAGATTTAACTTATGGTTGTACTGTCCAGGAGCAAGAAATTTCCCTATAGTGATGTAGCCAGGCTATGTGCAGCCTCTTTAAAGCTGCAGGAAGCAGCCATGTTGTTTTAAAGGTAAATGAACACATCCCTTAAAACTGCAAACCTTCCAAAAGCCTCTGCCCAGCAGAAGGCAAAGGCAGCACGTTTCCATGTACATGTTTCCTCTCCCATGTTCCTGTGGGACAAGTGATCACTGCTGCTCAAGACATCCTTTGGGAAGGCTGCCCAGGAGCAGAAGTCGCAGGAAGGGGTACTTAACATTGTATTTGTAAAGGTGTTCAGCATTTTGCTTTTTGCAGACAGTTGGGAGGCTGCCGTAAGAATAAGCATTTCTTAGTGAGGCCTGAAGGAAAGGTATTCCCTGGGTTAGGAAGGGAACAGGGATAAGCACTGGTGGGGAGAGGGCAATGATCACCTACAGCATTTGGTGTAATTAATTTGTGGGTCTTGACCTGATGCTAGGATCTCACATCTCTGAGATAAAGTGCATTAAGAATCAGAAGGACTTCCAAACATGCTTTAAATGATTTAATTTCAAAACATTAGCAACTGTGGATGCCCTTGGGCATAGAGCTGAATCTGTAAGATTGAACAGGAACACAGGGAGAAAAGGAGAAAATTAAAAGCCATAGGAACAGATAACATACCATTTATGTAGGAGGAAACTGAGGCACAACACCAGTTATGAACCATCTGAAGTCTGTCAGTCAGTAATACTGAAATCAGGGAACCTTTAACTTACTGAGCTTGCTTTAGTCCCCAGACATGCATGACCATGCAGGGGAGACCATTGGCTCCTAGCTCTGGATGCTGGCCTCACTTGCCCTCTACTTGAGGTTGAGCAAGTGGGTGCAACCTGAGCTTGGAGAAAGGGCAAGGAAGGAGGTTGCAGAGAGGGAGAGTAGGATGTGTGTCACTGGTGCCAACACTGGTGGGTGGTGGGGTGGCTTTGGGTTTTTAAGGTGACTACATCTATGGTGGGTAGCAGAAATTACTGGAGGATAACTGTTCCAAAGGGGACCATCAGACTGCTGCCATCATGGGCTGTGACTTAATTGCAGTAAGAGTTTTACTTCTCAGAGTTCAGCCCCAAGTAGGCATCCCAGAGGTCAAAAAAGAGCAATATATTGACTGCTCCACATGTGCCAAGCCTTTCCACTTCCTGGTTCATGGTATTTCCCTGCCAGGCGGGTGTCCCTCTGCCTGTCCACTGCATTTGAGCTTCAGGCGTTGGCAGGGTGTGTTGGCTGGTCTGGGGTCACTGAGCCACAGACAAATGCACTTTGTTGGTTCTGGAGCTATGTGCTTGCTTTTATCGCATGGATATGCGTCAACGTGTCACTTTAAAGTAGTTCAAGTAAGAGAGATGGGGGAACAGATGAGGAGGAGGGAGGCAGGAAACATGTCATAAATCCACAATGAGAGGCACTCTGAAGTAAGAGAATTAAAGCCTCTGGAAAACACATAAAAATCTGCCGTAGAAAGGGCACTATCAATGCATCCTGTCAGTGCAGTTTGCTTTTTATTTCCTAGTGTGCAACGTGATATAAAAAACCTTCGCCTTTACTAGATGATCCATGAAAGCCCATATTTCACATGAGATTTATTTTTTGTATGAATAGACTTGGTGTTTCCAGACACTGGTGGATATCAGTCACTGTCCTATAAAACGAGGCCACCAGGACCTGTGGTCTCCCAGGGACTGTCTCATCTAAGTGCTGTTCTTCACACAAGGGCCACTTCGCTGTTTCCACTTTCCTTTTAAGTGAAGCTGAACTGAGGAATGTGGAATTAAATAAAAGATAGTGGAGAAAGATCAGACTGAAATAATGTGTCCCCCCCCCAAAAAAAAAAGTCCCACTTGTGCAATCATCAGGTAAGCGAGACTTTGTGCTTTCTCATGTTGCTTTCTTAAAATGAGAGAGAAAAATTGAATCTGCTCAAGTATTACAGAGAGTCTCAAATAGACATATGTCCCACTTAAGGGATCTGAAATTCCCTCAACACCCAGAATATTAAGCAATGTGGAGCTTGTGCTTTTAGATCAAGATTTGAGAGAAGAGAACATCCTGGCTTACCTAAAAATGACTGGAGAAAGGAAAAATTGAGAACACGTCAACCACCAGCCTCTCTGGCAGCCAACTGTATTCTCATTCAGCCATCCCCACCACCTTCATGGGACTGAACACGGGGAAAAGGCCTCCAGGCCCTGTCCAAAAGTCTCAGTGATGCTAGTGAACAATGAGGGAGAGAATTTACACTGTGTAACCAATTTTAATTATGATGAAAAATAATTTCTCTACAAAAGTGTATGAGATGGGACATTCCAGCCTGGGAGGGGTACTTCCCCCTGACAGCCAACGTGCCCCTCACTGCGTCTCCTTCTCTGACTTCTCTGCCACACTGCACGGTAGCGTGGACACACACCAGTAATCTTGGTAGCAGTTGATTGTGCTAGGGTTGAGTCTACATGGCTCTGATCCACTGCACCTGCAAGATATTCTTACAGGCCTGCTACACCATTGGGACATAAGGAAGGAAGAGCCCATTGCACTTGGGCTTTCCTGCGGGGACCCACCACCCAGAAGTGCGCACCCATCTTACCTTACTCTTCTCCTCCTAGCACGGTCTGAAAGCTATTGCTGATGAGACTGCGTTGGCATTTCTTCAGTTTCATTGCTAGTTTATGTGTCATGTGTTAGTGGTGGGAAATGGAAGGGAAGGAAATAGAGGGGAAGCACAGGGAGCAAAGTAAACATCTTCAGGAAGGTAGAGACTGCACAGAGAAATGCTTATCACTCTTCTCACCAGGAATGTAACATCCTTGTGCTTTGCATCACAGTCCCGCATGCAGCACTGCTCTTTTAGGCTTTGCTGGGAGGCACAGAGGTCACAGAACCCTATGAGTCAGGCTCCTGGGCATATGTCCTTCACCACATCCAGCTGTGTGGGACCTGCTTTTAGCTCTGAGGCATTTGAAAAGTATAGACCCATTTCTCTCCAGATGAGTAGGCTGCTATGTATTGAGGCTTTGGCTGTCTTTCCTCCCATGGTGGGATGTCAGGAGGAGCTGTTTTCTGCATGCTGCTTGTGCAGCAAGCCTGCAGTCCTCTGCTTCTGCCAGGGGAGCTGCTGAGGTTGCAGCTTGCGAGGGTGTGTTTGCAGGCTGGAAATGGGCAGGGGTACCTAGTGTGTGCCTTCACGGTCTTCCCAGCTTCCTCCCACCCCATCCACCCACTCCAGGCAACAGGAGTCTTTCTAAACCATTGCTCAAATGCAGTCATAGCTGGGAAATGGAGCTGAACAGTGAAAAAACCACAGGGCTCCTCATTGCTAAACAAAAATGCAGTCTGACTGCTTTCTAGGTTGGATGGCACCCTGGCACTCCGAATGTGTGAAAGAGCTGTGAGGAGCTCAAGGTGGCTTGGGGCTGATGTGCCTGGAGGCTAAAGCTGGCTCTGCTCTTCCTGGGACTGGATCTGGATCTGCTGTATGAACCATAGGGCTTGGGGCTTACACAGGTGCTGTGTGACAACTACTTGAAGAGGAAGAAAGAAGTAACATGATATTATTTATTTGCCTGTTAATCAGGAGAGTGGATAGCTTCAGTGACCATCAGCAGAGTAATAAGATACAGTGTGGGTCACCGCTACAGCGCTAGGTGTTTGTGGCCTTATCCTGGCTCATTCTGCGTTTCTTTCTCCTTGGTGTACTTTCCGTGGCCCTACACACAGAGCTGTGCGTGCAGGAAGTGCTGTAGCCTGCAAAGATACAGAACAGTCCCAGCCACTCTGGGCCGGGGCTCAAAGCTGCTGTTTCTTTGCCTTAAGACTGTCCTAAGGTGCTGCTCTGAACCCTCCTGCCTGCCACCAGCACCCAGAAGGAGAGCTGCGATGTTGAGGAGACCTCATTTTTGCTGCATCACAGCTGGAGGCCAGACAAGCAGCAGCAACACTTCTAAAAATTATCTTTGCCTTGAGCTGGAGGCATAGGCCATCATCTGCCTGTTTTCCAGTTCCTTTAAGCTCTTAATTTTGCAACGGTTACAGAAGTGTATCTGCTCTGATGTTTTCTGGACGAGCTGTGCTCCCTCTATGGGAGAGAAATGGGAGATGTCCCATACAGCCAGCCTTTTTTCCTGCATCTTAAAAGCTACTTAGCCAAAGTTTCACCCGGATTTTGCTTCTTCAGTTTTGGTGATCTGAAGTAGCAGTAGGTTGTTTCTGTGCGTGTGTTTTGGAGAGGAGCATCCGCTGAGTCTAGTGTATGGAGGCCATGAAGGCTGCAATGGGCATGAGCAGCACCACCAGTGACTGGACCTGGGCCAGCCCCTGACTGGGGCAGCCTGGTCCTGCTGGCTGTGGGCTGAGAGGGCAGAAATTAGCCCTGGACCTTGGGGCATGAGCAGGTTGTGGGACTGTCGATGGGGGCGGCACAAGGCAGATAGCTGTGGTGGAAAGCACAGTCTCTGAGGATGAACATGGATGAAAGATGAAGGTTTCTGCCTGACGAAAGAGCTGTGGTAGCTATGAGCAGAAAGAGAGGATGGTCTGGTGCAGGGATCATAGTGTCTGCACTGCCTCCGGGGACATGGTGGCAGCAGCCATCGCAGGGTTCCCCCCAGCTCAGTGGGCAGCTGTGGCAAGTCCCCCATTCTGCTGCTGGCCAGGGGGTTTGGTGGACACAAACCACATAGGAAAAAAATGATTTTTTTGGAAACAAGCACAGAAACATGTTCCTTCATTACTGGCCTTACCTCCTAATCCAGCTGCCCCGAGGCACCATGCCTTTTTTTGGTTATAGTGTGCACTAAACAGCATATGTGGATGTCCTTACATATGCATGCCTGGTCCATGGCTCCAGTGCAAAGGGGTCTGTGGGCAGAAAAGGAAGGGTTAAGCTGTGTAGCTCCAACCATCCTTCATTCTCAGGGATGGGCTGCCAGGGGGTAGGAGGAGTGTGGGGGGGCTGTTCCTTTGTGGGGCTGGAGCATCTGTGGCCGAGGGTCCCACTGAGGGTCCCATGGGGCTGGGGGAAGGGGTTGCCAACTCCAGCCCCCAGCCCCTTGGCATGCAGCCCAGTCCCAAGAAATATAAACCAAAGAAGCATAAACAGATGATCACATGAAAAATATATCATGATTAGCCAGATAGATCCCAAATGTTTGTTCTGTAAACTGCAGCAGGCAGCACAAGTGTTCGCTGCAGCTGTAGTTTCTCATCTTATTTGTGTAAGTGTGCCATTAAGCTTAGACATGGGCAAAATAATCTCTCCTTGATTCTCACTTAAGAAGCTGCTTTAAAGATATATTATATCAATGTTTGATTCGACCCTTTTGCGACTGGTATTATACCGTAAACTGATTCTTACTTAATAGAAAATCTTTGTGCATTTTTTCTCCTGGGTTACTTCCTTTTCCCTCTGAAGCCAGTGAAGTGGTTTTGTGAATGAAAGCTGGATGCCTTTAGCAAGATGGCATTAACACTGACCTCTGCTCATGCATTGAATTCCTGCCCAGCGGGAGGTGAGGTTGGAGGAAAGGGTTAGTTCATTGATGGTCAGAACCTGCTGAGCGCCGGGCTGTTAACCTGCCTGGAAAGGGAACTGCTCAGAGGGCTTTTCCCTTTCTTGGATTAGCCCAATGAAGCCATCCTTCTTTCCCTTTCGTTTTAACCATCTGCTAGAAAGATGGCTCTCATTCATCTCAGCTTCGTAGAGATTTTTTTAATTTATAAAATGGCAATAAATTGGGGGGGGGGGGGGTATACACTTTAATTTTCATATTGCAACTGACTGTATCAGAGAACACTATCTGAACATATCAGCATTAAGCATTTAGCAAGGACAATGCAAAGAAATCAAAACCAAACTCCTTCAGCCGTTTCCCAAGAAATTCAGCATGTTTTATACTCTTTGGATTTTAAAGTGCATCCTGGAAGAAGGATCATCTGGAAAAGAAAAATTTTGTGAAGATGACTGCCAAGAGCATCTTTCAACAGCTAGTGCACGAGACCTGCTCTGAGGGAGACGAGTCTTCAATTTACAGTGCTACTAGAATCTGAAAAGGTATTGTGTAAAAATAGAAACTTTTGATTTGATAGTTTTATCTGCTGAGTATGGTGATAAAACCTGTGGTCTGCTCTTTTAGAGCTGGAGAGGACCCAGAGTGCAAGTTAAAACCCAGAAGGTTCACACAGCGCAACCAGAAAACATGCTGTAGGTTCTTCTCTCCTTTTTATCTTCTTAATCCTTCAGAGCCAAGGCTGCATTTGGAAAATAAGCTGCTGATATTTACAGCATCAACAGATTCATTGACTAATCCTCCTTCTCCTCCTCATTTTTTCCCTGCCACTTCAGCTACCAAGTTGCTTCAGCTGCAGGTGGAGGAGTGACCATACTGAAAGCAGAGTAGGATGTCCACAGTCCAAGTTGAACTGTAGCCATAACAATTAGAAACATGCCATCCTATTTTAGCTCTCCCACTAGTGTCGATCAAGATGAAGTCCATTGAAGTCAGTGGAATTGCACCAGCACAAGGGTGGTTTCATTGAGATTAGGCTTTAACTTTGGTGTCTGTTTTATTTGTAAATTGAGCAGATAGAAGCCACTGGGAGATCATTAAATCGGAACTCAGCAATTTTCATTTTGACTTGTTTTTTTGAGTAAAACCATACTTTGTTATCCTTGTCAGAATCTACAAGGACTAGTTTGAACTTCTCTCACCAGCTAAGACAACACTTCTTCTCTATAAGGTGAGCACATTGAATAAAGCTTATCAATGTAGTTGTTTCTTTTTCTTTTAATTCACCTCCTGACCTTTTAAAATTACTTTACTCAACAAAGGACAATAGGGCCAATCCAACTCCCATTAAAGTCAGCAGGAGTCTTTTCATTGACTTCAGCTGAAGTTGGGCTGGGCCCAATAAGACTAACTTAAAGAGTAAAAAATAGCAACTCATATAGAGCTTTATCTTGCCCCCTGTGGCTTGATAACTGACCTCCCATCATGTTCACTGGGTCAGGACTGGGCAAATAAAGCCAAGTAAAACTATTATGGGCCTAATCTCATAACCCAAAGCTTATAAAGTATTTGCATTTCCTCTTTTTAATCACACAGGAATATTTGACAAGTATTCATGAATTTATGCACAGGGAAATGCTTCCAGCTGAACAGATTGGATTCATCTTTGGGTTGCTTTGTGCCCTAGAGTTTTCCACTTTTAAAACAGGAAGATGGCAGAGTAAGGGGTTCAAAGATGACCTCATACACCTCCTTCACTCTTCAGCTTTTCTATTCCATCTTCCCACACTCCTGCTCCTTTGCTGGTACCTTGCCAAGTCACCTCAGCTCCCATGCTCTGCACCATTTGCTGTCCCAGAAGAAAATGCCACTGATCTGCTCTACCAGTTTGTCCTAAACTGAGCAGAGCAGCACCTGGAGGGGTTCAGCTGGAGCAGAGTGATGATGTGGTTGCCTGTTGGTCTGATGGGAGGAGGCAGGCTGGATTTTGTTCTTTGTTACACCTTCAGCCTGAGACACTAAACATCCATTTTCTAAATAATGCTTAAAATATACCCTAACACAAGGGAAGTTGCACCAACTACAGAAATTCTCAGTCTGTTTTATGATGTGGATTTTCCAGTGGCTCTGGACATGACACAAAAAATGATGTTTTTCACTTTATTGGTTTTTCATGATGCTCTTTTTCCCTTTCTTTCTAATTACCTTACAAAAATCCTACATGGAAGAGTCCATCTTTAGCACACTGAATTGTTTCACCACCAAGAGTAGAAAGGTCATTTGGCAGCTCTTTGAATTGCTGTTAAAATTACCACCTACCATAGGTGCTTGCATGTTTTATTCCAGAAACCCTAGATCAGAAATTTTCTTTAGGCTAAAAATAAATCCACTCACTGGCATCTGTGGAAAGTGTTTCCCAGTGCCAGAAAACTACTCCGCCATCAGCCACCCAGGGAAAGGCGGGCTCAATGCCACAGGATGCAGCACTGCTGCAAAACGACAGATGCTGTTCTTCCCTCACCCCCATGTCATGAACCCTTCTTCTTTTTCAGCAGAATCTAAATTTACCCAGTCTTTTAAATATAGATATATAGTCTATTTGAAAGAGCTCTCGGATATCCTAAGCTTCTCCTTGTGCAAGGAGGAAGAGCCTCCCTGGCTCCTGACACCGTGGTATTCTCTGCACTCACCCAAATGCACTGCAGCATCAGCATTAGTCACTTCAAAGAGCTCCTTCATGTGCCACATATTTTTGTATCCAGAAGGCCCAAGCAAAAGGCAGATCTGGCTAAAACTGGCTATTCATCTCACCACTTGTGTGGCCCCTTGGGAGGGTCTCAGAAGAGTGAACAAACTTTCCATGCACTTTCAGCAAGCATGTGTAAAACAAAGATTTTTCTGTCACTTGTTGTTAGCAGTGCAAGGTAATTAATGGCTTTGTGTTGCTCTGGGGTGTGTGGGTCTGAGTGAGGTATTCCTCCCTTGTCTGCACTACAGAGATGTCCTCTTCTCTGGTTGAGAGGGTGCGTGGAGATGGCCAGTTTCCACTCCTTTCTGCTGAGGCTCTTGCTCATGTCTCAGGAAAGAGCCTGCTGATTGTGCAGGAGCAGGGTGTGGAAAGCACACCCAACTTCACAGCTGCTCACCCTAACCACTGCAGAAATGTGGGCTGCTCCTCATGGTGCCCACCTCTCTGCAAGCAGCTGCGTTCATGTCCAACTTCATCATATCCCATATATATCCATAATAGCTTAGTTTTGGGAATCCTCTGATAAATTCTTGAGAACTGATGACATTGCTTAGCATTCAAATACCACCTAAAGCAATATTTGTTCTTAATGATTTATCTAGATGCAAATATTCTGGCGAATTCTCTGCTCTTGAACCTCTGCAGAGAGAGACAAGCCAGGTAGTGCACTCTACTGTTAACCTGAAGCCAGAAGAGAAGGGAAGGCACATACCAGATTTACTGCATGTACCTTTGTTGGCCAAAACAAGCAGGCAGCCAACAGCCTGTTCCATGCACCAACCATGGCTTCATCTTGCTTTTGCAGCCAAGTGAGAATGGTGAGGCATATGGCAGGAGGTTCTGCACTCTTGGTTCCCATTACAAGGTTCAAAGTTTTTTGTTTATATGCTCAAAGAACACAGGCCAAGTCTCTTCATGCTCATAATTACTTAGGTACAACTAGCAAGAAAGTTTTTCTCATCTAGGAAGCATTTGTCTGTAACCAGTCACTTACAAAAGACTTTGGGGATAGTTTTTTCCATTTCTCTGTTCTTTCAATATCAAGTGGCAAGTAGAAACCGATTCCCCAGAGGATATAATACTTTCTGCTGCCACAGACTGTCATGTACTTACCAAAAACATTGATTTCCTTTGGACACAGAGATAGTGCCATTTTTCTGATTGATTGAATGTGACTGCATATTTCCAAAGTACACAAAGGTGGAATGACCACAAATGTATAATTAATGAATTGTTCTGGCCATATTTACTACAGCAGTTACCTGAGCCTTGGCTGGAAAACATACCCATTCTGGTCTGGGCCAAGTGCATGCAACATGTAGTGTATTTTCATTATGTTACATGATATGAACGTTTTTAAGAATCACTTGCGTTCTTACAGTCTGCCCGCCAGAAGTGTTGCCCAAATCCATTCCCTATTTAATCATGAAGGAATGTTGTTCAAAAGATTTGGGGTCAGAAGTGCCCAATAAATCAATCCAGATACACTCCTAATGAGTGGTGAATTAAACAGCATTTGTTTTAAGATCAGAGGTCCCCTTGAGAGATTATTTTTTATTGCAGGTAAAATTACTCACTTGCAGGTATCAAGAAGCTGGGAGCTAAGGCCTCTTAGGAAGGATCACAAAAGAATCTGGATCTTTTTTACTGAAAACATGTGATTATGTCCATACAACAATGATAAATAGGTGAGACTTATGTCCTTCACTGGAATACCCAGTTTCCTGAATTAAGGTGAAAGAATAATGTTGTTACTTCCGCTGGGATGAAGTTATTCTGCATTTATATTTCCATGTTCTTATCTTGCAGGCAATAACATGGCGATTTAGAACAAGGAGTGTGGAAAATATATCTGAGGTGGAAAGGAGATGTTTGGAGTCCTTGCTGGCTAGTGAGAATGGCAGCTCACTGCGACTGCTCAGAGCAGGGCACTGGATCCTGGTGGAGGAGGCTGTCCTTGGCAGGGCTGGGCTTCTTCCTCTCCTGGGGGAAGAAGGAAGGAGGAGCCAAGGCGTTTTGCCACCTTGAAGGACAATATGCAAAATTTCAGGTAAAATGTTTGAAAGATTTTGCTCACTTGTAATGTTTTATTTATTTCTGCCCTTCTATGGTTTTGAAAATTTATTCTTTTCAGAGCATTAGAAATCAGTAATTCCAGTGTTCTCGTCACTCTCTAGCTTCCCACGAGCCATCCTTCTCTGAGCAGGCCAGCAGGCTCACTTGTGCATGGAGGTAACAAGTGGATGTAAAATATCCCCATGCAGCCTAAGTAGCATTGTGTGGCTGCTTTACACAAGAACCAGTGAGAGTCCCTGAATAAGCAGGAGAGGATCAGGTCCCACAGCAACAGCTAAGGAGCCACACTCCATGCTAGGAGAAATTAAGAAACCCATGCATACAAAAGGACATGACTCTATACCATCCTTCTATATTATCAGGAAAGGTGTCTGGAGAAACACAGATCCTTTCTGTATGCACATTATTATGTTTTTGTCACACATTATCATTACCATTTCACTTAAATCTAGTTTAAATAGGTAGGCTGACATCCCCTTTCCTGTCCTAGTTCCACATTTGGACAGAAATACCCCACAACACGGTAGTGTAATGACTCAGGGACAAGAAGACTTCCAGATGAAGGATGTGGGTGCAGAAATTTGAAATATCTTCATAAGGAACAAGGAATTTGAAACTGCAGTTTCCACAGAACATTTAGCAGTTCATGCCCTAGGACTGAATTATTAACTTCTAAAAAGTTGTTGGCTTTTTTAAAAAAGTGACATAAGGCTAGTGTAGTGGGTCTGGCTGAGCTGGTTTTCCACGTAGCAGTAGTGTTTTGTGCTGGGAGCTAGAAGGGTTAACCCACCACAGCTAGTGTGGGTCGAATGTTGGCAATTTCTTTCTGTGGGAAATCCTGACATTTCCAGATAGTTTTCTTTCTGGATTGGAAGAAAGCCTAAAAAAGTTTTACCTTTCCCGTGGAAATGAAGTTCTGAAAATAGTTTGTTCTGGGAAGCTCAAAACATTGTTTTTTACTTTTTCTGAAACCAAATGCAGCAGACATATGCTCACCATGGAGGGTGGTTGTCTTCTCGGATGGCTGCCAAGTCTGAAGTGCAATGGTGTCAGAGGCAACTCCACAGCATCCCCTGGACTGCTCCTTGTGATGTGTGGTGTATAGAAACCCCTCAGTCCCATTCTTGCTTGGGCATCCAGACCTGCCATGTGCCCTGCTGTGCAGGAGAGCCTGGGAGCTGTGTCTCTTGACTCAGTGCTGTGCTACCCGTCAGATGCTGCCAGGGGATACCAAGCCTATAAGACTGCCAAGAAAGCTTCAGCCTGGGGATGGCAACAGTTGCCAGAATAAAAAATATTTTCATGAAACATATTGGTTTTGACATATCCCCATTACCAATGCCTGACTAGTTAGGAACCATGTTGGTTTGGTAGGCGGTGAAGAACATTGTGTACCTTGGCCACTCATAGTGGTTCTCATACCAATCACCAGTGGGAGAAGGGAGATATATCAAAAAGACTAACCTATGCAGGAAGTAAGAATGAGCTTCAAAAGCTCTGAGGTGATCCTATGCATATATACAAGCCAAATGGATGTCACTGATGGAAGTATGAGTGTACAGCTTGTATGGGACAGGAGAAGAAAACATGATCTGGGGCAGCCACATTAGCGCTTAGGTTATTTATGTTGGTTAGGCATCTACATCTTTTCACTGTTCTAGATCTTACCACCTTTTGAAAATGGGATTTGGTCTCATAAGTTATCTTCCAGGAGTAACTGCAGTATTTGCGCACTGCGTGTTTTACAATGAATATTATTTATCCCCACATATGTCAGTTCACAAGGACAGAACATTAAGAAAAAGAGGTGGCTTATTATATAGCAGTGATGGATAGTTTCTTTATAGAAAACACTTGCCTGTGAAAGAACAAATGTTGTATATTAAATACGTTCCCTGTATTATGCACAAAGTTCATACCTGTCATTGAAGTAAAAATCCAAAAAGAGAGGGAAAGAGCAAGCAAGCTCATGAAATTATTTGAGATGTCCATGTAAGTACCAAAAAATACACCATGATTTTTGTTATTACAGTGAGCACCTATGGAAGTCATGATGATGTGGTGCTTGAGAAACTTGGCAAATGGTTTGGTGCGCCTGGGACATTTTGTTCCTGCCTCATGTGCCTAGGACTTTTTGTTCCTGTACTGATGAAGGAGGATGAAAACTCTTCATATTGAGAAGTTAGTTACTCATAAAGCATTAATAGCTGGAGAGGTACCAAATCGTTATTGTTTTTTCTGGAAAGGGTATTAGGTGTTATTCATCAAGATAAGATTTTCTTTCCATGTGTCCATACCAGCTCAATATTGGAAGATGAAGCACATACCTAGGGGATTACAGGCCCAGAAAACACCTTTTCCAGGAAAACGAGCTGAGTGAATCACTTCAGACAAAAATGTGTTGAAATGTTGAACAAGTGCTCTCTTGATTTAATGTTCTTGTTAATTATAAAAAAAAGCTCTATGGAAATGGAGACAAGTTAAGACTGATATTGTTTTATGGAACTAGTATTTTTAAGGGAAACAATGAAACTGGGCACATGACCTCTAACTATTCTGAAAAAAAAAGGGTAGAAAACATATTAGGAAAAAATTGGTTCTATATTGTTTTCCAGTGACTGAGCAGTCAGAATTGTCATAGCCTCATGCTCTCTGCTACAGGCCAGCTAACTAAAGACACAGCCCAGTAGACCTCCAGCTAGCAGAGCTGTTTTCAAACTTGGGGCCAGCCAGGTTTTATCCAAACAGGTCTTCAACCACAGACATGGCACAGCTTGGCCATACCTTCTGTGGAGAGCTCCCAGAAATCCTCCACAGTATGGGAGCCTTTAGTTTACAATGCAAGTGAGCTTAGATGATCATACAGGCTCTGTGCAGTGTTCCTCATTTAGCCTTTAAAAATTATTATTAGAGTCCTTCACATGACAATTCTGTTTCCTGAATTCGGTATGCTCAGGAGAGGGGGGGAAGTGGGAGGATTCTGTGTTACCCCATGGGCTCCCTGCATGCATGTATGTGCGTGTGTGTATATATATATATATATGTATTCACATGCATATGCACAGACTGGAGGCTGGGAGCCTTAAAAGGGCAAGAGCTGGTGGCTGTTGACAGGACAGGGAGAAGAATAGCTGAGCTGGGAGAGCTCCAGACAGACCCCTGCCAGTGGTGCAGGAGCACGGGGAGCCGACTGCGCCAGCTGGCATTTCTTTACCAAATACAACTGCATTTGGGTTTGTTTTTTATTTAAATCTTTGCATTTAAAAGTTGAGAGAAATGTAGTGCTTGTGTCCCAGAAGATTCAGGGGCCAGCAAAGACAGGAAGAGAAGCAAGATTTGGGCTCAGTGAGCATGAGGAAACAGGGAGAGTTTCTGGGAAGGAATATCTGACCACCCAGGTATGTCTCTAAGAGACACTGTCATGTTTCTGCTCCTTATTTAAAAGAGCTGGAGTACTTTGGTGCTTTTTTGGACAACGAGGGAGTGGTGGAGAAGAAGACAACTGATGGCAGCAAGTATCTGGCAAGACAGTGTTAGGCCAAATCTAATAAAAATAGCAGCATAGATATCTCAGGTCTTTCTGCCAAGTCATAAGGGTGTGATTACTTTGCCTGGAATATGCTGTAATCTTCCCTGAATCCACACATATACCAGGTGCAGGAGAGCAACTTTCTCCATAGTTTTCCTTGAATCTGGGCAGATTCACCAGATTTTCCAAGCTGATGCTGTATTGCGTTTCCCTTGTCTGTTTCAGCTCTTCTTGTAAAGCTCTTTCACTTAAGCCCTGAGAAACTCTGGTAAGTAGGGAGGGTAGTCCTTCCTGCTCCTTAACATGGGGCATTTAGTTTCCCAGGTTTCTGGACAGTAAGTTTAATATGGTAACACTGAATTTTTTCAGCAGGATGTCAAACCCAGGCCATCAGACTGCCGGTAAATAATTGCCAAAGGATTCCATGAATATTCAAGCATATATGGGCATCTTTAGCATGTAGTCCTTTAATCCAGGGAAATAAGCCAGCGCTACCACAAGTACACAACATAAATGAGTATGTTTTGGTTGACATAAACTTATAGGGTATGTACAGGCATGTATTTAGAGAGAGAGGGAGAGGGAGAGGGCATGAGTAAACTCATCTTTGGAAAGCCAAATAAGGCAAGACAAGAAACGCAGAAACCCCATCACACAGGCTTGTGCTGGCTGATGGCACAGCAATTACATCCCAGACAAGGCTATGGGGGCTCGCAGGCATCTTCAGCAGTGGGACCAGCCTGTTGACTTCCCGTTAAAAGTCACTCCCTGCAGAAATGCACAGGCATGTAATGAAGTCATTGCTACCAGAGAAAACATCCTTCCCTTGGCCCAGATGCAGGGAACTGATGTTTCAAGGCACATTCTCACGTAGCCCAGATGATGGCCTGCCCTTTCCAGCCCTCCTTCCCCTGCTTCACCTCCCTTGGGGAGTGCTTCTGCTGCCACTGGGCTGCAGGCAAACTCGGGCAGCACAAACCTTAGCCACTCCGTTGGCCCCACATGGCTCTGATTTCCAATTCTGTGCAAGCAACAGCCACCAGCCCTGGAAGCCAATTAGAACGTCTGTAAAATGCTGCTGATTACAAGGCAGTGTTCTGCTGAGTGCAAGGCCTGGTACTGATCACTATGGGCTCTAAGCCCAGGCTTTTCTTCTTTTGCTTCAATTACAGGGCCTTCAAAGCATGTTGTGTTTTCAGTTGCAATTGTCATCACACTTCAGTGCAGCATGTGCCATGGCATGTGCAGGAGCACAGCTGGGTTTCTATACAAAACCAAAGATATTTGCTTTACAGGCCTGTACATCCAGTCCCCACAACCTGCCAACAGCCGAATGTGTTGGACTACCATTTCTAGTGGAGGATCAAAGAGTATATTTAAATGTTTCTAATTCAACGTCCAAGTAACTACAGAGAGTCATAGGCAGTAAGGGTGGCAGGGGACTTGGTGAGAGGAAAGGAGGTATTGAAAGAGCACTTTTCCTGGGTTTCCATGTGCAGATTTGGCTGACTGTGCGAGCCTGCTGTGTGGGACACATGATTTTTGGGTACTGCACCCAGAAGCATGTTCCCACTGCTCAGGCTAACCCCTTCTTCCTGCTACATGCCCTGGGGCTGAGCCACAGACCTGGGCAGAACACTGTGTGCTGCATGCAGGAGCCCATGCCACCTGGCCGGGGAGCGGTGGAGCTCCTGGGAAAGGACCATTAAGCACACAGTCTCCAAAGTCCACCCACGGCACTCAGATGCAAACAGGTAGGTTGTGCAACCTCTGGACCGGCTGTACCTTCTCCTGCCCCAACACAAGCGAGGGTAGTTTTGTCCATGCAATGAAGACTTGGCTTCCCATTCCTGCCCTGCCTGGGGACCAGTTTAGGCCTAGGCAGTGGCATTTCCTAGGCCTAGGAAGTGGTTGTCTGGTGGAAATCGCTTCTCCTTCTTGCTCCATGGTTCCTCTCTAGGTAATGAGAAAGGTTTGGCAGAAGCTAGGAAGACCCAAGGCACGTGAGCAAGCTAGTGCTTAGGTGAGAAGGACTGGGAACTTTTGTTTACGAATCTTTCAGTTTTTCCTCTTTATGAATTTGTAGCAGGAGAGGGAAAATCTGCATCCTGTATAGTAAACAAAAACAGAAAAAGCACCTGGAAGTTGTAACTGGAGCAGATCAAAAAAGCATTACATGGAACAGCCTGGAAACAGATCCATCTCCTCCCCTGACCCAGTGAGAATGACACACCAGGAGGTAATGATGCTGAAAATGACCTATTTGTCATGTGCTTTTCATGCCATCCCTTCACTTCTATAACATAAAGCATGTGTAATAACTATCACCTTCACTGACTTGTTTTATTTTTTATAATATGACAATTATGTATAAATATGAGTGCATACTATAGCAAAATCTACAGCATGTGTTTACTGTTATAACTTATTAGAAACTTAAAAATTAATCAGACTCCCCAGATTTTAGTGTAACAGAGTGAGCGGCACATTTCAGTGGTCATGACACAGTGCTGGGAAAGCTGCACAGACCGCAGCTCTGGCTGCAGGTATCTCCGGCAGGAGGGAACTCTAGTTGCTGAGTTATGGAGATGTTTTTGTGTGGGTTCTGAGCTGGCATCTTCATGACTGAAAACTGCTGCAGGTTGGGAGCCACCACGAAAGCTGGAGTAGGTGATGTAGCGAGGGGACACTTGCAGCAGTAGCAGAGTAGGAGCTCTCTGAGCCATGGCTGGGGTTGTCTGTGGTAGTTGCTATCAGCTCATGGCAGATGTGGCTACTCCCCAGCAGAGCTACCCAGGGCAGCCCAGCCCCAGTATTCTTGCAAAGATTTAATATGCTGTCCGTGGTTTAGCTGAACACACAGCACATGCCTTAACTTTGATTTTTCTAGGTATTGCTTGGTTGGTGCTATGCCTGTGATGTTCTTTGAAAAGTCTTTTTCTTTTTCAATGAATGTGTACAGTAGCAATTTACCAGATCAGAAAGGATTACTTTATTCTTTCTTTAATATAGTTTAAAACCAAAATGTATCTCTTTGCTTTCCCAGGGTTAACATAAGAGACCCAATCTTGTAATAACCCTGTTTCCTGGTAATGATGCAGAAAAATGGACAGTGGTACGGAATAATTCTTTCCATACAGGAGTTATAGGCTGATGTCATTGCCAGTAGAAAATACAGTGCTGTAGCAATTATCATAGCTTTAACTATTTCTCCATGGTTTGTGGATTTTCCTCTGATCTAGCATACTGTATGCATAGCTGGGAAGTTACAGCTAGCTACAGTACCTGTCAGTTTGAATTCCAGCAAACAAGTTGTACCACATTTATGGTGTCCTGGTAAATGACTCCTTTTACAGAATATCTGTGCTCACAAAATAGGGTATAATATCAGTCAAAAGCACAAACTCACCCACTTCGTCCTAATAATAGGACTTATCCAAAAGCCAGAAAGAGAGTGAGAAGGTGGTCAGTCACCTAAATATTGGAGCTTTCTCTCTTTAGCCCACCACCAAGTTTATGAGATACCTTTTCATGTACTGTTCATTCTGACTCATTAATAATTTGTATTAAACCATCAGAAACACATCAAATGGACACTGAAGAGCTGGTGGCTGTCTGCAGGCATCAGCAAGCAGCTGGCTGTTTTGAAAGCAATGTATTTATAATGGTGATAACACTCTCCTTTCTCTGGGCTGTAGGTACACCCGGGGTCCCCTGCCAAGCCTGAGAACTTATGCTGCCCACACGTGCCTCAACTCAGGCATGGACTGGTGGAAAAGTGGAAGAATATCTTATAGCCAGGATAGGATGAACCAAGTTCCTCTGGATAGTTGGCTGCTTAACTGCACTGAAGCCAGTGTCAATTAAAATACAACAAAATGTCTTTAGCAATCTGGGCTTGAGGATCTAGGCTCCTTCAGAAGTAGCTTCATTCCTCTACGCGGAGATGCCCAGGCTGTGTAGACAGCCTCTTTTCCCTGCTGCAGATAGACATTTGGGATCAAGAAAGAACAAAATTTCATAAAAATAGTACCAGGTACTGCCTTGCTGCTCCCATGGACTCAAAGGGCCATTGGCAAAGGTGGTGCTGTCCTGGGCTGGACCCAGGAGTTCTGCTTTTGTTTCCCCATGTACAGGCAATGGGCAACTGCTCAACAATCACATCTATTTTCCTGATTTGCTTTGTTGTGACTGGTAAAGCAACAGTAAAATCAGCTGTGGTTAAATCAGATTTTATGTTAGTGGTACAGAGAGAGAAAGCTGCTCATGCTTCATTAGCAAAGGCTGATTAATTAGAAGAAATTAATTTGTTTTGTTTGTCCCACTGCACAGAGGTCCTTCATTTCACTGTCAGGTTTTTCTCTTGGTGGTGTTGAAGAAAGGCTGATACCACGCCAGGAAGGAGGCTGGGAACAGGTGTGCTAGATCATAGAATCATAGAATGGTTTGGGTTGGAAGGGACTTCAAAGATCATCTAGTTCCAACCCCCCCTGCCATGGCAGGGGCACCTCCCACTAGACCAGGTTGCTCAAGGCCCCATCCAGCCTGGCCTTGAACACCTCCAGGGATGAAGCATCCACAACCCCCCTGGGCAACCTGTTCCGGTGTCTCACCACCCTCAGAGTGTAGAATTTCCTTCTCATTTCCAATCTAAATCTACCCTCTTCCAGTCTGAACCTATTACCCCTTGTCCTGTCACTACAGGCCTTTGTGAAAAGTCCCTCCGCAGCCTTCTTGTAGGCCCCCTTCAGATACTGGAAGGCTGCAATAAGGTCTCCCCGGAGCCTTCTCTTCTCCAGGCTGAACAACCCTAACTCTATCAGCCTGTCTTTGTCAGAGAGGTGCTTCAGCCCTCTGATCATCTTTGTAGCCCTCCTCTGGACCCACTCCAACAGGTCCATGTCCTTCTTGTGCTGGGGGTTCCAGAGCTGGACACAGCACTCCAGATGGGGTCTCACAAGAGCAGAGTAGAGAGAGAGAGAGAGAGAGAGTCATCTCCCTCGACCTGCTGGCCACACTTGTTTTGATGCAGCCCAGAATACGGTTGGCTTTCTGGGCTGCACTGGCACATTGTTGGCTCATGTTGAACTTTTCATTAACCAGCACCCCCAAGTCTTTCTCCTCAGGGCTGCTCTCAATCCACTCATGTGCATGTGAGTGTGAGCTTGTGAGATACATGTGCTTGAGATGTGAGTGTGCAAGGCATGCGTGTGAGGGTGCAAGGTGTTGTACACATAAACATGCAAGATGCATTTGTCTGCAAGATGCATGTGAGCATGAGTGCATTGCAGCAGTGGGGGCACCAGTGGGGCAGGGGGCTGCAGCCAGGACTTGGGCACAGGGCTGGGATCAGGGGTGTGGGGAAACTGAGCTGCTCCTTAGTTCAGGAGAAGCACCCTTCTGAGGCAGTGCTGCTGCTTGTGCCCTCTCTTCCACCTCTTGCGACTCCTCGTGGCTGATTTTCATCTCGCATTGTGCAGCTGGACTCCTGGGAGTCACCTTTTTAAAGATGCATGAGGATGAATCAGCTGTAAGCTAAGCACCCTGTTAGCATATGATCATAGGGAGTAAATAAATGATGGTCCTCTGCAAGTAAATTAGTTAGTTAACAGGATATTTTAAAACAAATCCTTATTGGTTAATGACCAGATTTGGTTTGCTCCAGTCATCACCAATTGCTGGAATATGAAAAAAAACCTTTAAAGATGTGAGTCATGAGAAGAGCTGGGATATATCACTAACACATAGTTGACAATATTTCCTGCATCGGTTCACAAACCGCCAGGATGTCCCTGGAGAGCTATACATACTCCATTGTGCTCTCAGGGGGAATTTGTGTGCTGTCAGTCATTGGCAGCATAACAGGGTAACCAACAATGAAATAAAAGCCCCGGTGCACCCAACGGAGGTTGTGGGATGCTAGAAAACCCCATGAACAGCTGAAAAGCTGCCGCTGAGCAGATGATGCAGAAACTGAACAAGGCACTGGGATGCAGAAGGCTGGCTTATTTCTGTGAAATCCTGTGCTAGTCCCTGGAAAGACCCCCTGCACCCTATGGAAAGGGTCTGTTTGGTAAGAGAAAAAACTGTAGACTCATGACAGCATTAGAGATTTATAAACAGAGATTTGGGAGAGAAAAATTCAGACTCTGCCTAAATGCATTGAACTAGAACAGATTTCTGGAAAGGGAGAGAAAGAATAAGGGGAAAAGTTGAACTCTTTAATAGAGCTACAATAACTTTGTAGTGAACTGCTCATCTTCACTTTTTAAAAAAACACTGTTTGCAAAGGCAAGTTTGTTTTCCTGCAGTGACACATAGTGCACATACAATATTCCAAAGGTTACCTACTGACTGATAAAAAGTTGAAGTTATGTGCTGTTGGAAATGACAAATTTTAACTTTTAGGTTCTTTGTGCACAACAAAGATTATAATGAGGAAAGTTTGACTGGGTTTATGGCAAACCACTTACTAGTCCAATAACACTAGCCTCTGCATAGCCCTGGCACTTTGCAAGAGGAGTTGTCCCTTGGTCTCCAGAATTAACTCTGGTTGGACTCCTTGGCTCAGCCACCTTCCAGGGTGCCCTTGGGTCTTGTGGCAGTGACCAGCTGTGCTGTGCCATGGGAGCTAACCCCTCGGAGGAGACTAACTAGAAAGCAGATCCTTTTGTGTGGTATTCTTTCTGTTCAGAGAAGCAGGATGGCACCTCATGTGTAACACAAAGAAATACTGGAGGAAAGTTCCACCTTTTTTCTCCTAGCAGATACAATAAATGAAATGAGTTGATAAGATTAAAAAACGTAAAGATAAAGTTTCTTCAGTACTGCACATTAATACCAACACAGACCACAGGTTTTGTTTTCTGACTGGGAATATATTGTGTAGTTCCTCTCCAAGACTGTACTTCTCTTCAGTAAGGTACCTACACATGTCTGCTGATGGAGAGCTTAAAACACTTGATTTTCTCACCCAAGCCTTTAAAACCCAGAGAGTGAACATTGCCACATCAGTACTAACTGTGCCCCACATGAAAGCCCACAATTGTTTGGCTCCATTGCAAGCAAAATTTTATTCACAGAAATGTTCATGAGAAAGTGAACAGGAAGGTTCACTCAGCTCCACCTTTTAAATGAAGACTGACAGCAGGTATGGAAATGGCTTTTGTTTTCAATTTCATTCCATATGGTTATGGAGTGGCTGCAGGATCAAGCTATTTGTATCTGAAAGGGAACATTCTTTCTGTAGATACGAAACATCCAAGTATTTGCAAAACTTAAATTTTAAGACAAGTGAATAATTCTGGTTTTACTACCTTTTCAACTGTCCTGGAAATATAGACCATTCTGCACTAATGAGTTCCATTTCAGGAGTCTTTTTTGTTTTGAAAAGCAGATGTAGAAGTTCAACCTATAGCCTTTCCAGATAAGAGAAGGAAGCATGCTTTTATGCACACAAATATAACATTCTCTCAATAATTTGCTTGTGGATACTTTGTGTGCATATTTACATGCCTGTGTCATCACTGGTGTATTTTGATGCCAGATATTCAATACTTAGTTACCACCCAAGTGCATTTATCTATGTACTGTATCATTATTTTCAAGCTCATCTGAATTGGAATCCTATAAATATAATTGTTTAAAAATATATTTTATTAAACAAACTGCTGTATTCTAGAGGAAAATGCAGTTAGCTCTGGGATGAGATGCTCAGTTCTGCAGAGATAATGAGAAAGGTCTTATCTAAATTCAACTGGATTAAGATAAAGATACATCAGTAAATTGAATGCAACATCCAAGTCTGGATCTCTGACAAGAAAATTTATGCAATTTTATGAAGTTTGATATTTAATGGAAGAGAAAAGCTATTTGCAATTTAGCTTGAAGGGAGAAGAGCCCTTTACCTCAGAGTCACCCTCTTCCCAGACCATGCTCCCAGCCTCTGGATTCCCCCACCACTGTATCTCCTCGCCTGCCTACCTTTCCCTCTTTCCCCATTGTCTCTCCATCTGGGAGCCAGAGGGAGCTTCCAAACTCTCTTGTCTTCCCTGAAAATTGGTATTGAGGCTCTCCCTGATGGCAGCAGGAGAGGGAGAAATATGGGTGGTGAAGGGTGGTAGGAAGCTGTCAAGCATGACCATGATGCTGAGGGCTTTGGGCTTCCCAGCGGGGTGCAGGATGAGGAGACGTGCACCCAGGACTGCAAGATGCCATGAAGCTGCTCCCTGTCCTTGGGATCACACAGTGTGTGCCTGCTTGGGGTGAGACATGGGGAGGGGAAGGCTGGTATGTTCCTGGGTTATCCCATGCATGGGTGCATCTCTTTCCGCACAGAGAGGCAAGAAAGGAGTGGGGAACACACAAGGTGATAACCGTCAACATGAAGAAAGCAGGCATGTTGGGAGGCATGCTATTGTGGCAGTACCCAGGACGGGCAGCCATACCTGGAGTTCGTATCAGGTGGTAATTTTCATGGCAGCAATGTTGGGTGTCACGAGCAGGCTGCAGCACAACATCACATTGATGGAACTGTCAGTGAGTGGTGCAGAAGAGAAACCGAGGCAGCATCAGATCTTGGCATCAGCTCCAAAAGGAACTTTCTGTTCTCACCCTCAGTGAGTCAGGACTAACTATGCCATGTGAAAATGTGGAAGAAATGGTATCTGTCCATCTGTCACATGGCCATGGTCCAGCCCAGCCAGACTTCTGGGTGGCTGCAAGTGGCAGGCCAGCAAGGCAGCAGCCCTGTGGAAGATGCAGATATCTCTGTCTCTGCAGTTTCTGAGCCCAGACCTACACTGGCCTCATTCCCCCAGCTAAGCATGGACCTCTGAGGAGTTTCTTGCAGCTTTCCCTGGAGAAGGTCCATTGGATGGTGTCAGCACTTCGCCAGAGCAGATAACGGTGTCTGGAAAGATCGCCGTTATCTCGTGCCGTCTGGAGGCCGGTCCTGTCTGGCCTCCAAACCATGCTCAGTACTGTCTGCTACAGCCACAGCCGCCATCCATGGGTTGGGAGCTCATCTCCTGCTTTGCAAATCCTTCACTCAAATCTACTATCACATTTGGTTTTTCACTTTTTTTCTCTTCTTTTAAAAAGCGAAGCGACATAAATTCACTCTCGTAATATACATCAAGTGAGGACCATCTGTGTTACAATGTGCTCCCTTTACACGAGAGATGGAAATAGCTTTGACATGAGGTAAAATGATACCCATGGGAGAGGGAGATCCACATCCTCCTCCCAACCCCCTGCTCTTCCCACAGAAGCACTGGCAGGCTCTGGACTTGATGGCTGGCCCATGTGGATGTTGCATACTTGTGCTCTGAGGACAGCAAGAGGGCACGTTTGTTGGTGAGCAGGCACACATCCAAAAATGGCTTCAGTTGGTGTGGTGTGTACAACCCTGAGCAAAGAGTCTGGAAGCCCAAGCCCTGACTGCCTGTGGCCCTCCCTCCTGGTGAAAGTGCTACAGGGCCTTTCTCCTCTCTGCTAACAGCCTTTTGAGAAAATATGCTTTGGAGGTGTCTTGCAAGGGCTGACATTAGCACCACCTGAGGAAAGTATTTTCAGCACTCAGTTTCCCAAATACTTGGTTTCCTGGCCTTTCTGCATTGCCTGAAGCGGGCTGCAAGGATGTCAGAGCTCTGAGTGGGATGTGGGAGGCCAGAGATCCTCTTCCCAGGACTGCCAGAGTGGACCTCCCTTGACTGACTGCAGATATGACACTGACACCTGCACTGGGAGCCTCCAACAAACAGCCTGAACGCAAAGTTTGTTTTGTAAAAACTAGGTGCCTGGCCAGCTCTAAGTCACCCAAACTCCCTATACAAACACAACCAAGAAAAATAATTGTGAGAGATGCCCACCAATCCTTAGACACCTTTTGCTGCCTCTCACCCAGGACCTTAACAAGCTCCGGGCCATGACTGAAGTCTGTAGGTTAGCCATGGGCTCCAGTGGGACCAGGATGCCACCAAAACAGTGTATGTGTCTTCTCCTGCTGTGCATTGCTCATGGCACGTGGGAGATGAGTGGCAAAGAATACACAGACTTGAGTCATGCATGCTGCTACGTACTCACCACTGAATACCAGTGTCTGCTCAGAAAACATTGTCATCTGTGCAGTTTGCTAGTGCTCGCGGCCACTGTCAACACCCCTTCCTTCCTGTTATTACTTGCTATGTTACTTTATTCATGTAATGCTGCTCCATACAGAAATCTCCCTAATCCGTTTCAGGCGGACAATGGGTACCAGCACCCTCTCGCATCACTCGGTTGTGTTAGTTCCTGAGGATTACAAATGAGGGCCATCTGTAGTTCCTACTATTTGTGGAGATGAAAAGGAGCTTAACTTAATGTACTTTGGCAGAGTAATAGGGAAACATCAATCACAGGGTGACATGTTAGTTCATATGCACCAATAGGCTCATGTTTGTAGCTGGACACATTAAGTGGATCTGTTTCTTTAAAGATGAGTCCATCACTTAGAGACAGGCATTCGGAGCTCTAGCATACAGGACACTTTTAAGAGATACTTGATAAAGAGCTTGAAAATGTGAGTAGTGACATGAAGCTAAACTCTGGCTCATTTTCTTCAGATTCCCTATTAATATGAGCCTCATAAAGTTGAAATTGGGGTCACTTGGACAGTTATTTTAGCTAAAACAGATGGAGTTGTGGTGGCTGCTCCTAAAGAAGCAACTTTTACCATAAGTTACTGTCTCTGGGATAAAGGTATTTTCCTGTACTGTATTACTTGGGATTGTGTGGTAATTGCTGGACCAATACTGATTTTTTAATGGCAACCTTGCTATTAATTTCCATTAAAAAACTATTCTGAGATAGTTCACGGTAGTGAAAAAAAGAAAATATTTTCCTCACAAATACCAGAATCAAACAGTTTCTTAATTTATTACAAGAGCATAAAATTTGAGCATCCTCTGGATTACTGTTTTCCCCATGTAACAAAATATGCTGTATGAAGAGGGATTATTAGACCCCCTGAACTTCCCTTGTAAGTAGAGCACAGCTGTGTGAACAATTCACAATGAATAATTTTTTGGATGAAGTTCAGCACTTTTTTGACTTGTGAGCTCTTCAGGAGCAGTTCAGGACTTCCTTGTTAGTGATTGTTATACAAAATTGTTCACAAATTTATCCAGTAATGCCATCTTCAAATGGTTCATGAAAAATTAATTCCCATTAACTTAAATTCAAAATTCATTTCACATCAGGTCAGCAGCACACCCCAGGTGAGGTGGCTTCTGTCCCTTGAATTGACAACACATAAAATAATAGGTTAATTCCCAGTTTCTGCTATTGGATATGCAATTTCTAAAGAAGGAAATAATTAGCTGAAAAGCAAAGTTGCTACTTGTTATCACTACTTTATTAGGCTACTCCTTTTATTAGCCTACAGAGCAACCAGGACTGGGGCCCCCTCCAGCAGATGCAAAAAGGAGGCGGTGGGAAGTCCATTTCCCAAAGAGCTTATGACTGCAACCAGGACCATAGGTGAGGAGGTGAGGAGGGAATGATAGCAGGAAACATCATGTTAGGCTATTATGGTTTTGAAAGGTGGTAACGTAAGAAGGGGATAAGTTATAAAGAGAGAAAAAAAAAAGAGAAGGAAAGGTGTATCAGAGGCAGAGGCATGGGATAAGAAGACCAGATGTGGAGTGAAGCTAAGGTAAAGAGGTCACAATGAAAAGGAAGGATGATTTCTCTTCACACCTAAGTATCAGCCATTTTGTGCCAATACTGAGCATGCAATGAGAACTGCCTCTTAAAAGTTGTTTTCATCTGGGGATCAGGAAAGGGAAAACCCAACAGCTCCCAGCACGGCCTAGAGCAGCCTGGGCAGGTGCTGCAGGAAGTGCCCCACAGCTTTGCTAATGCATCTCAGGCATGATCCAAAAAGCCCCGGCCTTCATTACTCTTGCAGTTCCTTGAGTAAGGCATGCTATTTGTACTGAATAACGCCAAGTTCTGCAATGAGAAAAAGATGTAGACTAGCCCAGAGAATTCAAGCTCGCTTTGGTTTAAAGCAGAAATGAAAGGAGCCACATTTGTGATTGAAACCCAGTCAGTTCTTAATCACCTGGGAGCAGCTCATCCAGGTTGTGGATTAGCTGTGCCCTGATAAAAATATTCCCAGACTTCTTCCCTGCTCCCCTCCCACCCTTGATGTTCATTCTTCATCAAAACTAAACACACTAAATATGTTCTTTTCAGACCGATTTACATATGTTCTGTATTAGTCTATTGAGAATAACTTTGAGACTTGACTGGACATGGAAAAAATGCAGATGACTTCAGTGGACAGTACCAGTGACTTGCTCCTCAGTGCATATGGAGGTAAAGGCTCGATATAAACCACAACTGATTTCTGTTAGCGTCTGAAAAGCAGTGCAAGCACTTACTAGTCTTCCACATGCCCAAATGTCAGCCAAGAAATCACTTTTCATTGAGGCAGGCTCACAAGACTGTGACTTCTGAGCCTGCCTATTGGAGGATGACAGGATGCACTTACTTCATTTCTCTGTGGTTTTCTTCCAAACATCCTTTTGCAATGGGCACATAGTACAAAGCAGGCAACCATCAACCTGCATCTGGTAGACTCCAGGGAGGTGATGTTGGTGCTCTTTGAAGCTATCAAAGGCAAATAACTGTGTTGGGAAACCTCAACAGCTGGGTGGGTGGCAGTAATAGCAGTCATCACGTTGCTTTGACCAGCATGCTGAGTCAGGAAAAGGGGCACAGCAGGAATCAAAAAGACATAACCGGGTCCTTGTCCTCACATCCACACGCATGTGGAGCCCTGGTAAGGGCTAAGGGTGGATGGTGTGGGGTGGCCTACTGATGGCCAGCCTAGCAGTCAGCATCAGAAAGCTAGCCAAAAAAAGCCGGCTGCAAAAAGAAATTAGAAAAGGAGGCATGTCTTCAGCTGAAGGCCTGTTCTCAAGGCAAACCCAAACTGCTTTAAATCAGCTGAATCACAGTATTTAGCAGAAAGTAAATGTGATATGTAGAAAGGATACATTTTTCATGTGCAGTAATGTGAGTTCAATCAGAATTCTATGAAAAAATGTCAAACCTGATAAAAGGAAGACGCTGCTGTAGGTCTTGGTAACACAGGCAGATTATAAAATTGTAGCAGTAGAATGTGTCTTTTAATGGCCCATCGAAACACCAGCATTCCTGGCTTTTTAAGAGCAATGTTTTATTGTTTCTGGAGACGATCTGGAAGCACTCTCTGAGTTGGACTAAGATTTAATAATGGAGTTAATGTTGTGTGTTTGGGCTGTCGTGGGGCTGAAATGTCAGAGATTAAGTGAGTCTGCTCCTTCTGCTTCTCTGTTGGATTCCCTGTGATGCACTGGGCATCCTTGGAGCACAGTGCGGCCACTGTGGTGAAAAGCTGCTGGTTATAGAAGGTTATCTGACTGCTGCATGAAACCAGGACCATGCACAGTGTACTTTCCAACTAGTTTATAAATACTAGGAAAAAAATGTCCCTGTTCTGTCTCATCTTGTCTTGCAGAGCTGTCCTTCAATAGCATTGCAGGAATTAATGATTAATGTGATTTGGCCTCCCAAATAATGCTATAAAACTCACTTTCCACTGCCCTCTCTTTCCTGCTTATCCTTGTGTGCTCAGCTCTCCAACCAGGGTTGGGGAGGGTACCCACAGGCTGCCAGCTGCAGTTCTCACTCCTTTGTCTTCCCTCTTCTCTGACTGTGAGAGCAAGTGTTCAGTGTTGAGCTGAGACCTTCACTCTTTTTAGAGTGAATCATGGAATGGTTTGGGTTGGAAGAGACCTTAAAGATCATCTAGTTTGCAACCCCAACTTTTGTTATGCACATTTTTGGCCCATTTTTGTTATGGCAGGCCCTGTACTGGCCCCAGGAGCTGCGTCATAAGGTCGGAGTGTCTGCTGCCTTTTTCAGTTCATTAGTTCTGATCTGCAATAAAGAAACCTGGAAAAGGTTCAGATTTACTGAAGCTGGGATATCTGCTATATTTTTTTCCAGAACAGGTCTAAGCAACAGAACTGAATGACCATGTTTATGCTCCTAACATGGCTCAAGTATTAGTCTTAATACCTTCTGCTGATTTTTGAAGTGGTATGATCTACCTGACTTGTAGCTTGTGCTACAAGCTAAGGTCAGTAACGTCCGGTTCAGCTGATGTATCTGAGTCATATCCCTCAAGAAGTATCAAAGCTCTTAATTATAGAATCTTTCAGCCCAGTGGAACAAATTTGGTTCCTGATCCATCAACATTTTTTCTAGACATTCTGTCATGAGTGAGATAAGTCTTTGTGAAGGAGAGAGCAGAAACAATAAAGGAAGGAGAATGGTAACCAGAGAAAGATGCGGTAGGAAGAAAGGAGACCTCTCAGGAAACAAGAAGATACATTCAAGAGAAAGGAAAATTTTAGCACAAGGATAAATGGACACCAATGGGTCGTGAAAGATGTAGTCTGGAAATAGGAAGAAGAAAAACCAGAACAGCAGGGAGATGAGGTTCTGAACAATCTATTGTAGGAATAACAGGAGCAAGTAACTTTTTTTTTTTTTTTTTTAAGAGGGAGTTGTGTTTAAGAGGGAATTTATGAAAGGGATTACTTACTGTGATTGCTATGATACTGGGAGACTAGACTAGTGATCCAGGAGTCCCTTTTGAGGAGTCTAATGTTTTATGAATGATGCTTAATGGCAGGAAGGAAATAGGAGGGGAAAATCCGAAGTAGCTAGCGGATACTGTTCCAACATAAAGAAACAACTTTGAAGGCTATCCAGAGTTTAAAACACAATGACTAAAACTGCAAACAATTGATTTCTGTTATCTTTTCAAATGTATATTCTTTACCTGTGAAAGGTGCAGCCAACAGTATATCTTTTATTTTGGGCAATAGATTATTATGTTCCCAGAACAGCCTGTGTTAACAATCTGTTCTAGAAATGAGGAGGATACAGCAGTTGTCTTCAGTCTGGACAGAAACCTACTGATACAGGGATTTCTTATTGCTAAGCTTAGATCACTACAATCCAAGAAATGCATAGTGCATACAATCCAAACATATATCAAAATGTAAAGTATTGTGGGATATGCTTATTGCCATGACTTTGAGTGGATATCATACTTCACAACAGGCAGAACCTCCTTCTCTTTTTTGATGTTCTTTTATTTCCCTTTTCCTACCAATGACAGTGGTGAAAACTTTTATTTTTTTCAGATATATTTACAAGTGTTGGACATTTCACACTTCACAAGACAAGGTGCAATGGCCAAGTGCGAGGCCATCCTGCATGGTCATCCCTTTGTCCCCTTCCCCAGGGCAGCGCTCCTACTGCACTGGGGCTATCTCTGTCCGTGGAGGACAATGTGAATGAAGCTTGCCTCTGAAGAAAGGGGAAATTTATGGAGACATTGCAATGAAACCCACTGACGAAAGAAGCCAAACCCAGACCTGAAAGCAGCAGGGTATGGTAAGTGTCCTGTGCCAGGCTCCCCAGGCTGTCCTGCCCTGGAGCACTCCAGGCAAGGCTGGGTAGGGGAGGTCCCAATGGAGGGGTGTTGCCTCCCTCCTCACTGTGGTCTGCCTGACCCTCATGGCTGGTCCTGAAGGCAGTTGGAAGTTACTGGCTATGGCCAGGAAAAGTCCACCGAGAGCAAGAGATAGGCTGTGGCACTTGTAGAGAAGAGAAGTTAATCACAAAAGTCCAAGTCACATACACCCTGTAGCTGCATGCCTAGAAGCATGAAACTCAGCACTGGATGAGGTGGCAAGCACTGGGTGAGGTGGCAGCCATCACTAGATCGATATCTGGTGTTATCTGGATGCCTGGAGGAGTGTGAAGCGAGGTGGAGGCCTCGTGGTCCCAGTCCCCCATCTTTC